>PKRV01001230.1:100013-360608 GCA_003709505.1 Hyphantria cunea
ATATATATATTCCTTACTTTATGGTTCAAAAACTTTAAACCACCTCTTACAATTTTATTACACATGATAGATGTTGACAGATAAGGAAAAGGGTCATTCACCACAGACAAAAGGCATAGATAAAATTTATTTAGTGTATATGTATTTGTATTGGTTGTCTAGTACCCATAACACAGGCTCTGCTCAGATGCTTGAGATTAGATAGCGTTATGTGTTAGATGTCCAAAATATTTATTTATTTATTGTGAATATCTTTAAAAAAATTATATGTAGATCACGGTGTAACAGAATCCATACTTATTTTAATTTTTCAATGAAATTTGTATTGAAGCAAATAAACTATTTTTACCGGGAAATCATTATACACGCAAGCTGCGGGAAACAGGTCGTGTATGTATAAAAAATTAGAAAAATAAAGCTCCATTTGATAAAGAAATGGAATTCTTTTACAATATTTTCATTTTTGCGTTAATTACATTATCAACGAATACAGCAGTCGAACCAAAACCCAATCTGACACACCTTCTAAACTTAATAATACTTTATTGCTACAAAAACATTTTCACAGTAGAACAGTTTCTTACTTCATATACGAAATAAAACCAGGCTTACATAGCTAGATTATGCTAAACAGTATTTTGTAGCTCAACCGTTAAACGATGTTTAATTGTGTGGAAACTCACGAAGGACATTTTATTCTCGTTTCAATATTCAGCGTCATTTCAAAAAGAACCAAGCCTTTGATAGCTGCGAATAAAAAGAAGAAGTCATATTTGCGGAAATGTCTGTCATTATATTGAATGTTGGGATATTTACGCGGACGGGAATTAAAGTAAGAGATGATTAATTATTTGCTGTGGATTTAAGGAGATGACATTAAACCGGCTGAACTTTTCTCTTATGACATCATTTAATTGGAGTTCATGCTATCTAAGTCTTTAAGAAAATTTATTTACACCCTTTCTTGTCTATGAGCGGAAATTCATCCAAATATCAGTGATGTGTATGACTAAATTAACTAAAAATCACACGTTTCGCCGTCTCAGTTACCATTAGGTGTACCCTGGAAATCGCTCGCACCCCTTAAGTACTTCAATTAGTCCATCTAAAATATTAGTGGGACCCACTTTGTGCCTATTCTAATTTGTCTACACCTATAATTGTATTATACAAAGAAATATAGCATTACAGCAAATATACGTATCTTACGCTTCATCAAATCGTATTGTGTTCTGTTCTGACTCATTAATAATTCAATATATAGTCGAGTAACATAGGTTACTTTTAAGTAAAAAAACACACGGACGGAGCCACGTGAAAAAGTAAGTTTAGTAAACTTTTGTATTATACAACCATTTCTATATTTTATTTGAATTATTAAAATTTAAGACTCAATAATTTTTGCAGTTTGTATTGCATTTTACATTTATACTTTGCCTAAGTAGGTCAGACCGATTATTACACGTATTGAATGTTTATAAATTATTAGCCAGTAAACCGTTTACTGAGACATTTTCTATGTTCAATATTCTCTTTGAGTTCTCAAGTTACTTTGTCCGATATATGCCATCACCGTGAAACTAAAAGCCATTTATAATCAGGTGAATATGAATACTGAGTTAATTCAGTGGAAGCAGTAAAGCGTTCCGGACGGAGGGGAGGGGCAGAAACGGAGAATTTTTGTTAAAGATCGCGTACTTCTGTGTTTTCTTGATCATCAGATTCTTGTCATCCCATTGAAAATGCGGTTAAGAACCAAGTTGAGCTCAGCCACATCTCGCTGACGATTTTCTACTACTAGTTTGACTGTAAGGGATTCTAAATATCGCCCATGAAGTGTGCTATCATCTGTTTGTCGAAAAGAGCTAACATGTAACGAAAAAGGAATTCTATCTTAACCCCAGTTTTCCATACTATCACTTTCATTGAGCTATCGCACGAATAAATAAATAAATAATAAAATTTATTCCATATTCAATATACAAGATTTGGGTGTTTTTCTTAAGAGTAGACTTAACTTGAAATAAGCAAAATATTAATTCTTGAGAATTTATACTATTAGAACTAAGAAGATTTCTTACTATGAAATTACAATGATTAAACTCATCATTAAGTAAGATCAACAGTTCAAATTAGTGATCTGCATCTGCATGCCGTAGTATGCCTTATTCACTCCCCAACTACACGGAATAATATCATCAATAGTATGTAGTACATAAGGTTATAGGTTCTAACATTTGGCCGTCCTCGCAAAGACTGAACATTAAGGTTTATAACATACTCACACCCATATATGCGAACAATTGGTTTTTATATCTACGGCCCCTTTCACAGAATACGGTAACGGAAATAGATCTGGAACGAAATTTCATTATAACTTTACTGTTTTACCTGGTACATAGGATGGAATATGTTTAGAGCCCTTGAAAATAAAAAAGCCATTATAGTTTCCCAAATTTCTACCGTGAATAATAGCCGTGGTTTTGTAATTATAGATGTAATTTTACTTTAGTTAGAATAGAAATTTATTCTAAGAAAAGTTTTTTACTTGAAATTGTCAGAATGTTTTTTTTTCGTCAATGCAGTGTAATAACTTATATCAGCTATGTCGATATCGTTATTTTCGTTATCAACAGTTTTAAATAGTCTACTATTGGACATAAGCCTCTTCTTCTAAAAAAGGATTTGAGCCAAAATACCAAACCATTTGACCAAACGGTTTGGTCGTTATTTTAATTTCTCATCTTTGCAAATAAAATTCTCGAATCATTACTCAACTCTTTTAATTAAAACAGTAACATAAAATTGTCCTATATGAGTTCAAACGATTCGGAGACATAAGTTAACATCCAGATTGCATATTATAAAACCGCATTGTAGGATTGTCACACATGCTTAGAAATTTTAAGATGGGAATAGAAACATTATAATTTTTTTTCTTTAACAGCGATGATGAAATATTAACCAAAATATTAAATTATGCACAGCATATGAAACTACTATTTATTATTAAAATGTCGCCCTTGATATCCCCTGATCAAATCACACATACACAACTCTGAAACCTTAAGAAGCTTTTAACTTCTTAAGGAAGCTAAACTAACAGACATAACAATAAGAATATCAAGTGTTATGTGAGTTTTGAATACCCATACTTCTTTGTTATTACAATGTACTCGAAGCGTATTTTTTTTTTTTTTATGGAATAAGGGATAAACGAGCAGACGTATCGTCTAATGGTGAGCGATTACCGCCACCCATAGATACCCGTAATACCAGAGGCATCACAAGTGCGTTGCCGGCGTTGGAGGGTGGGGAGGAAGATGAGGGGAAGGGTTGGATTATGGGCCTCCAGTATCCTTGGGTCCGGATGACGTAAGAAAGCGGTTCCCGGATCTCTCCCGTCTCAGGCGCAGAGTGGCACACCGTGGTGGTTTAGTGGGTAGTCTGGCTGGTGTCAGTCAGGAGTCCCACACGAAGCGAACCCCCTGTACCCGCACGGGGGGGAGCGAAGTGCGTAAAGGCATTCCACCACGTCAAAAAAAAAAAAAAAATGGGCCTCCAGTATCCTTACTCACTCGGTGAAACACAGCGCATTCGCTGGTTCACACCGGTTTTCGGTGAGGCCGTGGTATCACTCCGGTCAAGCTGGCCCATGCATGCCGAAGCGTGGCTCTCCCATGGTAAAGCTTTGGGGAAATGGAAGGTATTGCAAACATTTCAATAGTTTTATCACAAATAAGTCCCATTATATAACAAAAACTGTGTTTAATTGTTAAAGTCGCAAAAGTCTAAGAACATTCGCCTACTTGTGACTTGAACTGGCCGCTGCCTAAAAGTCGACCCCTCTAACCAAAAAGAAAATGCAGCGCTGATAAATAATGGATAAAATTTATGGAGCATTGTTCGTAGGATCATGCTTAAAAGGTTATACCCAATAAAATAACGACATGAGGCGATTTTTAACAAAGCGATACACGTAGTTCATAGCCATATTGATTTTCCGATAGCATTTTCTCAGTCCATTAATGAAAGGAGTATAGAGAATGTGGGTCGTTTACTGCTCCCATTGTGATGATCGTGTCGTTTAGCATAAAAGCTACCATTTTATGTGCTCCAAACGATAAATTCTTTATGCGTCAACGTCTAAGTCTATTTGGATTTATTAGATTGGGTGTCTACTAAGTGCTTTACGTGTTACGGCGAATTTTTGCAGAACAATGTTGTATTGAGGACTGTCGGATTTTGTGACAAATCTGGAAGGACAATATTTCTGGGTTTTGTAAAGATTTGTTAGGTGATTTTATTTATAGCTAAGTTTAAATAATTCAAACTATTGTGTTCATTGTAATTTATTTTTCTTTACAACTAACTTAATTTTGTACTAATGAGTGTGCATGTGCAAGTGCATGAAGCTACAACTAGTTATTTGTTCTAATAATGAAACATGCTTGTGATAAATGTATAGGATTGTACAATTTTCCAAAAATGTCGCCAAGGTTTGTACTTAAGGATACCTTTATTTGAATCAAAATTTAAATATGTTCATGTACGCAAATAAACTCGTCAAAATACGAATTTTACTTTATTTTTTTCCCTGTTGCTCTTAAACGAGGTCTACTGTCTTTTCTGTCTAGATAAGTTAGTATAGAGTTTCCTTTTTTTGCATTGCCCGGGATAATAATCCCAGGTAATTTGCTCCCTCGACGATATTCCCGGTAAAAATAGATGAAATAAAATAGATGGTCAAATTCTGGATTCTGATTCCGTCACCATTAAGTTGTTGCTAAAATATATCTATATCTATCTATATAAATAAAAATGGATCGCCGAAATGTATGTACTCGCGTAACTTCCGATCGACTGCACCAAATTGGATAATTCTTTTTTTATGCGTTTGTTACTATCTTAATTCTTAAGGTTTGTATAGAAGAAAATTGAAAGTGTTATATTTTCTAAATCCTAAATCCGCTACTGTACACTACCTATGGGAAACTAAGACTGGTATTAAAACACTTTTTTTTGGAAATATAGAAAATATTCACGAAAAAAGTGATGTCGTGCAAAGTTCACTGGGTCAGCTTGTTTGACATAATTTCGTAACTACGAATACTCTACTACTATATATATATGTATATATTCGCTTACATAATCGTCAGTTCTACCACAAAATATCAAATAATGATCAAAGGTTTCTCCCATTGATTTCCCCAGTGAGTGATCTATATCGCCCGTTGTGAGGCTCTTACTTTCTTGTCAGTATTGAATAGTTATTACAAACACCTGCTTACGACACCAATAATATAAACATGATTTATAACAAAGAAATAGTAATTAAGTTTCACTTAGAGCCAAACGCAGAGATGTGCAAGTCAATGGTATTTACCAAATGAAATGTTATTGGTACAAATTGTAGTATCATTTAAAATTTTACTCTTAACATAACCGATGATAAATCTTGGAAGATATCTATGGAACAGACAGTGGACTATTTTTCAATGACATGATAATGATGATAATTGTAATTAGACTCTAAGAAAGTAGGTACCATGTGCGGTAGTAGTTACTCAAGCCCATTCGATAAAAGTAATATTTTTGAGTTCTCAAACTCTTTTCTGCTAATATTACCAACTCATTCCATTTCATTGGTTACTTACAGCATTGCACAGTGATATAAAAGCGTATTATGGCTGCGAATCGGGCGATTTTTAGAAAAAATACAGCTTTAGTATAAAACGGTGTAAGCATTTTGAAAGTGTAGCTATTTAGGTGGTATTTTTATAAAATACAACATTACAGATATTCTATTACATACATGGACATATATAGCTTTAGTCATCGCTAGTCGAGTATTTTTAAATAAATTTTGGGTGAGTTTATATAAACAGGCTATTTAAAAAAAAGATATCTTTATTTATTTCGCATGTGCGGTACATACGGTAAGTATAAATCCGAATATTTTTTGCATTTTCTTTCGTCCAGGTGGACATGTGACTACAGAACAGCTTTTATAGACACAGCGCCCTTTTCCCGATATCTTGATGTTCTCTTTCAGCCGATTTCTGCTACGGCTGTCAGTCTCACTAGAGCAGCCAACTACGCAGGAGATATTATTGTACACATGTCTCTGTTCACTCACTCTCATAATCCGACGGGACGGTTATCTGACAAGACCGGGGAAAGATAAGGCGCAGGACCGACGGCTTTACGTGCTCTGTGAGGCACGGGGCTAACACTCTACCTTCCAAACTCCAAACTTTAATTAAGTATTTCTAAAATCAGATATATTTTACATTTTTTTATTTTTAACATACTCTGCCCTCACTTTTTGCAAACTCGACAGCATCAGAGTAAACCTATATAGAAAATCTGCTATTCCAAATCGATTTAATTAAATTGGATAAGCTAAAACATTTTTCAACATTAGCAAGTGCTTTGAAATCGTTTAAAGAAACCCATCAACAGTTATTTACTTGGGATCCACTGTAAAATTAGCGGCCCAGATGCCTCAACCATTCCCGCTAAATTTAGTCTGCCATTATGCAAAGTACCCGACACCAGGAATACAAATGATAAACCAATCTCTTCTTGGGTTTTTTTTTCCATTATACAAGGGATTGTTTATATTACTTATCTCTATGATGTAAATTTGGTTACAATGAATTTTAATCTTGACTTGTCTTCATTAGTACCCTAGTACATGCAACAAGAAATGTAGTTTTGTTTTGCTCACGAAGAATGAGAATGATGATCTGTTTTTCGTATACAGTTCTTTCTACCACAGACACAGGTCTCTCACAAAAGAATGTAGTGTGACTAAATTGTTTTTATATTTTTTAAATTGGACCTGGCTTTTGTAATAAGAGACATTTATATATTTATATAATATTACAGTATTATAAAGTAGAATAGTTAATTTGGTACGAATTAAAAAAGTATTTTAGTGTAGGATAGCCTATTTATCAAGGAAACCTATACGCAGTGTGATATTATACTACCACCACCAATAAGAGCCGAGAGCCGAAAAATGACGCAAACCCATGGACAATTATTTTCTAAAATAAAGTCGTTAAGATACTTTTTCATGCAATAAAGTCTAAAAAAATGTTCGGAAAATTTTCAGGCGACAGCGACTGATAAAAAAATAGCGTGGACCAAATCAATTTCATAAAATGATCTGACCACGGATATTGAATTTCAAGAAAACGGTGTCCAACAAATGGGAGGAGAAATAGGGATAAATTAGAACGAAATCGGTGTATGATTAAGTGGCTACACTGTTTGGTCATTTTGAACACCACTGCTGAGAAATTATTATTACTTATTATATATTATATAATAAATAATAATAAACAACAACAGTCCCCAACTCGCACTTGGCCAGCGTGGGAACGTATGGCCTTAACCCTCTCCTGAGAGGAGACCCGAGCCCAGCAGTGGGACATTATGGGTTGTTGATTGATTGACATATTATATAATAGATACTAGTTTTTGCCCATCGTTTCGCTTGCGATTGTTGGTTGTCGCGATTGAAAGTAGCTGATTTTTTTATCGAAGTTCCAATTTATCTTTACATCGAAACCCATCATTTGGCGATTTAGCCTTTCAAACTCAACAGATAAATAGATAACATTAGTATGAATTGTTACCAACCGAAGTTCATTCGGAAAGCGTGAAAATTGTTTGCAATAAAAGTAAAATAAATTTCAACGATATTTTCATTTCACAAAGTGATCGCTTTTCTGCGCACGTTTACTCGATATTTTACAGAACTAGAATATTTTCAGATGGGCTTTTCTTTATGGTCCGACTTTCACTCATAGATAAGATGATGCAGAAACTTGACCTGGAGAGTTTTGACATCTGTAAAATTTCTATAAAATCATGAAATACTCCAGAATTTTAGCAGACATTCAATTAATTGATTTGTTGTATTTAATATTAGAGTTTAGAGCAATAGAAAAATAGCTATCAATTTCATCATTAAGCACCGGAAAACCTCATAAAGTTGTTGAGTATTTGTAATATAATTGTTTACTTGTACTTCAAAGTTATAAAAAGGGAAAATATGTTTTAGATTACAGGTAAACCTAAAGTTTTTATGACATTTCCATGTATCTCTTGTATTTATTTGTTTACTGTATACACTAAAGAAGAAATACAGTACAATATTACAATGTATTGTCGTTTGGCAACTACACGAGTAAAAAGTTATAGAAAACAATCAAATGACCTCATTTCTTTTAAATATCAAATCACCCAATAAATAATAATTGAGAAATTTAATTTAAAACTCAGCTATGGACACATAAGATTTGAAATGAGCTATATGTTAAGATTTTTTTATTGCAATAAATATACGAAGAGAACAATCTACAAAGCCTTACAAAGTTATTCTATCGTAAATCATAACTGCCTCACGTACGAATCGTGACTCAACTTTCAGTGGAAAGCATTTTTACGTTTTACGACTAAAAAAGTAATATTATTTACGATTTGTTTACTCACCGAACATGTTTCTGGTTTTGTTTTGATCTAAAGGATTATACTGAGGCTGTAAACACAGAGTATATGATTAAAAAGATAATAATTTGGCACATCTCACATCTTATCCCATTTGATTTAGATATATAGTAGCCAGACTGCTGATAATATGAGACTGCGAATGCCGAGTCAGATCAAAACGTAGTATTGAGTTTTTCTAATTATAGAAATAGAGTTTGGAAGTTGGGGTCTCTACCCCCGTGCCTAGGACAGCACGGAACGCGATCGGTCCTGCGCCCGATCTCTCCCCGGTCGTGTCGGATAACCATTCCATCGGATTATGTGAGTGAACGAACACAGAGCATACTTGTGTTTGCGCATACAGTTGTGCACACTAATATCTCCTGCGTAGAGGGCTGTCCTCCTGTAAACTTGGATGAAATCATCTTGGAGAACATCATCAACATGGGAGTGAAACCGAAGTAGCGATTTCCTAAAATGATCATGTTTCTAACATAGTTTACTCTATCTCTCTCAGTTACGGTTCATCATTATTTAAGAATAACTACTATTACTTTAGAAATTAAAGTTTTAGTATAGATAATTTACAATATCTTTGAAATCTAACCATTAAACTGTCCCGTTTCATGGTATAATAATTATTTTTACGGTAATTAAAGCGATCACTTACCGCTACTCGCATGTCTAACTTAAGATCCTGATTAGGATAAACTTAATTACCAAGTTAAAGAAACTACCAAATAAAATG
This sequence comes from Hyphantria cunea, assembly GCA_003709505.1. Classification (NCBI taxonomy): domain Eukaryota; kingdom Metazoa; phylum Arthropoda; class Insecta; order Lepidoptera; family Erebidae; genus Hyphantria; species Hyphantria cunea. The sequence goes on from PKRV01001230.1 coordinate 109,267, forward strand.
AACTAGAAGTGAAGCTAGCACAGTTTTTTTCAAATACAATTATTTTCAACTATACGTATTGAAATTGATGATTTTAATTTAGGGTATGGAGAGAAAATGAGTATGAAAGTTTGGCGATGTTTTTACACCAATACGTTAGACCCCGTATCATGAACGTATATGGCAATCATTATTTGGAATTCAGTGCCTTTAAATATACTTTTAACTGTAGAAGAGCCAAGCTTCCGCATGATTGGGCCGGCTCGACGGGTATGATACTACGGTCTTACAGAAAAACGGTAAAAAACAATGCTTGCGCTATGTTTCATTGAGTTAGTGAGGATACAGGAGGCCCATAATCTAACCCCTCCCAGAAACCCCTCCCCATCCACTAAAGGCAAGCAACGCACTCATGACACCTCTGGTGTTCCGGATGATAATGGTTGGCGGTAATCGCTTACCATCAAGCGATACGTGTGCTCATATGCCTCATATTCCATAAAACAAAAAAGACACCCGTCCATGGGCGGTGGTGATCGCCATCCATCCGGTGGTATGCTTTAAACAAATCTAAAATATTTCATTCTAGTCAATTTATGAATGACAGTTCTAAGATAACACACATTAACTACCAAAGTAGGAATCCTAGCGTTTAAAAAATGCTTGATCTAAAGACAGTAATAATTTATATTTGGACACCTGACACAGAGATTATTATATCATCACACAATAATTCAAGTAATTTTGAATTCTGAGTATGAGACTTCGTAATAATACGTAAACAGTTAAAAGCATGTGTATTTTACTATGAACATCGATCAAAAAGGTTGTACGAGTATGTGAGCATTTAGACAGTCAATTTCAAAGATCCTATTTTTGTCACAGACAACAGATAGATCTAAACGGAAGGTAAAACATTCCTAAAACCCATTTATCCTATTACCTATCACATGCCATTGGTCAGTCGGATTTCTGACTATAGAAAATGTAGTGTTGGTTTTTTAACCTAAACGGAAAGATCAATTTAAAAAATGTACTTTATACCACGCAAATAGAAATCGTATTCAATTGAGTTCAAACATTTTTGTACTGGAGAGTTTAGATATTGAATTTAACATTGGGTTCTGATTTCAAACCGGTACGGTTGACTGATGACAACGGTACTTATGTGGGCCTAATAAAGGAAAGCTCTCAACTTGTTTTTATCTATGGAACATACGAGTAAGTATGTGGCTATTTTTGTTTTATTTGAACATACAAGTTACCTACAGTTTCAATTTGTTTGATGTTTCCAAACAAAGAGTTATACAAAACCAATTTGAATTCTGCGAAATGGTTTTCAAAATTAGAATCATTCATAATATTGTATTCTATCAATAAGAATCAATGAAATTTAAATTCGTGTTGATTAAATGGGTACTAGCTTTTGTTTTTTATATGACAACGAACATCTAAATTTTTAAATCATTTTGTGAAAAGTGTTATATGAAAGTTGAGAATATAGGGATTATTTTGCATATCTTACAGACTCTGTTCAGCTAGACTGACGTGGTAGTGTAACGATCAAACTTTAATATTAAAATATAATTAATACTAAAATTTTAAAATCATAAATCAGTCATGAGGACTGGCAACAAAAGTAAATATTCAAAACTATAAACAGTTCTTTAACATCACTTCAAATGAACCTCTTTGCTGTTTAAATAAAATGTGTTATAAAAAGTAAAATATAGCTCATGTAAAGCGACGATGACACAAGTTCCATGATTTTTGTTAATAAGTTCCCTCTTCGAAGCCTTCATCTTATCGCAGCGGTGTTATCTAAACCATGATACAAAACACACGTAACAATAGCATCTACTTCATAAATCCGTATTCTCGCATGTTGGTTTTTCTGTCCATATGTTTCCATATAAGTTATCACACATAGACCGTAGGCCGTACGTAAGTTAACCGCACATTGTTCAAGGTCGAGGGTCAGGTGAACCCTTCACTACAATTAATTTGCATATTTTTCTCACCACTAAATTAATTTATAATTGGAAGGGTTTGAATTTTATTACAGGGACGAAAGTGAGTTTCATTTACGTTAGGATGAATTGGAGTCTAGCTCTATAGAGATTATGAAGGAAGTCATGTATTTTTTTACTATACCACAACTAAAACATTTAGAATATATTTAAATATTTGCATATGAAACAGGTCAAAATAATATTACATGAGAATTTGCGAAAATATACAAAAGAAATTCGAACCTTTCGAAACCGGCTTGATCGAAAATGATGGATTAGCCCTCGCAGAAAATCAATAGTAAGTAATTTGTTGGTTACATTGCAACGAGCGAGTGAAGTTTAGAAAAGCCCAAGTCTTTCTTTAATTTTATTCAGAGACTGTTATCGATCTTTAACGGTCTCTCTAGTTACAGATCTTCATGTACGATGATTGTCACCTAATATTACAAGGTACGATTGCTCTTTGTCAATCACTTTGTTGTCAAACCAAAAAAATGTTTTCTTAACAAACTTTTAGAGAACTAAGAAATCAAACAATGTGTTGGTTCCACTATCTCCTTATATCTCTAAAGGGTCGTACAGTTGAACCATGTGCGCTATTCCGTAAATACTTTATCGTTCCACTGAGAATCGTATTTTGGACAACGTCTTTGGTATAAAACTTGTGACAATATATTTCTCAATAGTAATATTAAATCCTTTTTAAAGCTGGTAGTGCAAAGGAATCCTTAAATGATATCATAAAATTTTTTAGTTATGTACACGTTTTAGCTGCGTAAACTTTTGTATGCTCGAGAAAAATTTGACGGTTTCGCTTGCGGGTTTATTTCAAGAAGACTAGCACCTAAGTTAATTTGTCTTTCTAAAATGTAAACGTTAATGGAAAACTAAGAAGTGTATGAGAATGACGTCTCTTAACACTGAGTCACGTGGCCAATGCAAAATTGGAGGCAGTAGCGATTATATAAACGAGGTGAAATAGCTCTTGGCTAAGGGCCCTTTTTTATGAAATTGGGGGTAAACGACGTATTGCCTGAGGGTAACCGATTATTTTATTTATTTAATCTTTTTTCAATTTCATTGCATAAGGTGGACTTATGCAACGAATGCATAAGGCGGCTTTTCGCAATTTTTTCTTTATGTTTGCTATAAGATGTTGCTTCGAACCAAATTTTAAGATTCTGAGTTCACGGGAAGTACCCGGAAGCTTCGATTCCTTTGCGAGCGTCAAAAATTTGCTGCATAAACGTCTTATTTTTTGATGTTAATAAAAAAATATTCAAAATTTTAAAATTTGCAGCACAAATGGCGCAGGCGCTGCTTCACATCGCTTTTCTTTGAGGCCATTACATCATACCGGTCGAGCCGGCCCATGCTTGCCGAAGCGTGACTCTCCCACGGAATAGAGATTTTAAACGTTTTGAAAATATTTGTGACAGTAAATTTTCGCTTGGAAATTGAACATAAGTTATTCGTTATAAGTTATTATGTTATTATGTAGAAACATACGTATGTTAATAATCTTAATAAGCAAAGAAAGGTCCAATAGTTGTTTCACGATTTGTAACTTAAGAACGGCGTGTTAAGACACTAGTCTACACCCTTTTTATGCGGGCGAGACTATAGATAAATACTAAATTAATAAAAAATGGTAATGTTAACAAAATTAGTGGTTACTATCCAGTTGAAACACCAGGATTTAAATGGGGCAAAGGGCGACCTCGCCTCTGACTATCAAACTAGGTATAAGCCTGTGTGATGAGTCGACAGTTTGACGCTTACCACTTACTAGGTACAAACTTTTAATACTAAATAATAAACTAGGAAAGGGACCATGCAATATTTGTATTGTGTATTGTAAATTTCACAACATCAGAAATAAGTATTCTTTCTTTGTGAAAATTCAAAGTCAGAAACTAAACTACAAGTGTTCAATAAATAGCTATGAATACAATTAAATATTTATAAAAATGAAAGATAATTTTATTAATTTTTTTATATACCAGTATAATTTCTACAGTATAAAGTAGATGAACAAAAACACTCGAAATACCAATATCTTTCATTTTTCCTTTACAATACAATACCTACTTATCACAAATCGTTGAGGGCGGAAGTGAAGGTCGAGGTCAAGTGAGACACTCCACGCCATATTATCGTATTCCCTCACTCTCAGGAATCTTCCACTACGAATGTACAGAATATTATTCGGATATTATTCACTCAAACAGTTGTAAACGAGGGTGAATTTGTATGTCTTCAATTTAATTTTATATATTTCTTAAGTATTCGTTTTCTGTGTGTGTAATTATTTTTGTTGAATACGGGATTAAGAAGATTATGTAATTTAGAAATACTTTTTTATATTTTTTTATGTATTAATATATTCGTCAGAATAACGGGAACGTTGCAATTCGTGAATACCTGTAATGAGATGATGATGCCTATTAAACTAACCATTTTTTTGTAGCACTTGCTTTTACAAACCAAAATAAATAAATAAATAATGGAATTGAACTATAGTTTCATGCATAAATAGGAATGAAGGGAGTAGTTGTATAACACACGAATAATTTATAACTTATGAGGTTTGTACAATATGAAATCGATTGAATGTAAAAAAAATATAAAAAGGAATGTAAGCGTGAGAGCGTCACGCTTCGGCACGAATGAGCTATAATCGGATGGAGTGATACCACGGCCTCACAGAAATATTAAACTTTGTTTATCATAATTATTCTAATCATTATATACAGCATCGTGTAACATTAAAGATTTATTACGCCGGAAGTACCATTGTATAAAACGATGAGATTAACAATATTTGTAAGTACCGCCGGAAGCTGACTAGCGGAAGGCGCAAAATATTAATATTATTTAATATGAATCAACTATTTACTTGATTATTAAAGTTATAATATAATTTATGCGAGGTTGGAATCGTTACTTATAACACTAGGCGGAGGATCCTACTTTTCGTTAGCGATACTCTTTTCCCCACAAAATCTTTAAAAATTACTTAAGCCCTTCTCCTGCATCTTTATTGCTTTCAAATCTTTTATAGAGCTAAACCAAGCTTTACGATGACCTTTGCCACTTTTCTCGGGAAGAAAGTCATTCAATTTATATAGTGCACCATAAAGAACGGGTCACGTTCTCGGTTGTTTCATGTAAATGGTCATTTGCTAACACTGCTATAGAAATGACCCTTGTACTCTCCAGGAAGGTAAATTGAAATGATACTTTCAATTCTTTCGGAGCGAAAGAAATTTAGATAGGATTGTGTACCCTTAAGGGAGAGCCTGGCACTGTATAGAGCACGTAACCTGCACCTCAATCTGATCGAATTACGAGAGCTTAAAATTACTCACAATATTTGGGAAAATTCTCCACCGCCGTAAAAGTAGCTCAGCAGTGCATACTAAATGCCAGAAGGTATAACAAAATATTGAACTTTGAGAATACTTTCATGGTTTTATAATACATATAAATAGGTTTTACAATCGTGAAAGTAAACTAGAGGATAAACCACCAAAGTAACATTCTCGAAAAACTCTCGTAAAGAAAATAAATGAATGAATGAACAAACTGAAACTGAACAAATCACATTAAGACGCCATAATTATGTGTCGTTCACTTGTAACAGTCCTTCACATTAGCATAAACATAATGTATGCAAGTACCCTTATTTTACTGCAGTTCCTTTATAGCTGTGAAATAAAATAATGGACTCTGACAATATAAATCATATTTTAAGCAACATTCGCAGTAAATGTAACGTCGTATACCATCATTTAGTTTACGTAACTATAATAAACAAGATGGTCCAACAATAGATTTATCTATCTTAGTCAGGCCAGGACACAAGAGATGTTCTATTGATCAAAGGAGCCGATTTTCCTATTGTAGTGCATTACTAAATGCTCATTTGTCTACTCCAGGAGTTAAGCACCCTCACGACCATGTATCTGATACTTATAATTTTGTCATTGATTTTGACATTGATGTAGCAATTATGTTTTTATTGTTAACCTTTAAACAGACTTGAATTAGTAGTTATTGTAATTACCCAATTCATTATGTATATAACAAAAGTGGAATTCGCATAATACAATCAAGCTGCTCCTATTGTGATTATCATAGTCATTGTCACTCCTTGAATGAATGAAATGATAAATTAATCAGCGAGGACCGCATAGTAATGCAAAAGTAGTAAGATTTCTATTGTAAACAAAATCACGTTTAGTGAAATAAAAATTAATGGAACCAATATTTCAGAGGTATGTAGCTCATAGGTAGAAATTGAGCAATTTTTGGTGTAAATTTAAGGCGACCCGTACCATGCCCAAATTATCGATTAAAATCGAATGGCAAGTGCCAATTGGTATGCCTAGGTCCTCGGTAATTTCTCTAACAGTGATTCGACGATTTAGATGGCCAATGCCATTTTCTTCACTTCATTAACTTTTTCGTCTGTTGTTGTAGTGCTCGGGGTCCGGCACGCTGTTCGTCGTTCACATCTTCTCGGCCTTCTGAAAACATTTTGTACCACCGATAAACGTTGCTTTTTGTACAAAGTAGCTTCTCCGTATGCCACAGTCAATATTTGGAATGTATCCGCGCACTTAATTTCGTTTTTCACACAAAACCATGATACAAATACTTTGTTCCATTTTTTTGAATAGGTAAAAATCGAAGACGAACCAAAACACGCGCAAGCAAAGCAGATGTCAACAATTAACTGAACATTCAAAATGGCCAAACTTGTCAGCATAAGTGAGAGACATATATACCAACATAACGCCACAAAAAAAAATCGAAATTCGAATATACGTAACCCGCGCAAATTTAAAATTCGCGAACACACCTCGTGTGATGTACCTGCCGCATTGTATATATAGCTTATGAAATTCAAATTCAGTCAGATCTAACAATATCTGAAAAGTCTATACCTGCAAGAATCTCGGTCGTAGGCCTTTAACTAAATCCACACCACCAACTTCCTATTCGAAAATACAGCAAAATATAGACTTCCTATGTTTTGAGACGAAATTCAATCAACATAAGAAAATATATAAGTTTTTCTTTAATAATAGGCACAACGATAAAATTATACTGAAACGAAATAAGTACGCTGTGTTGGCCTCTAATTCCCAACGCTTGTTGTTCTGTTGATCAAAAGAAGAGTATAAAACTTTGTTATGCAAATGACAGCTTGGAGTACGTTCATGAGTTTTCTTTATTTTTGTCGATGTTGGACCATAATATAAGTCATGCTAAACTTTGACATACTCAAGTTTAGGGAGAAAAAGGTCTGGAGAATATCTCATTTTCGGGTCAATTCCATCAAGAAAATATAAGATTATATGTATAAGGAAAATGCTATAAACTTAAGATAGAAGTGAACACGTAGACTTGGGATAAAATGAAATATTTTCCATACATTTTCACCCGGGACTAAACTGGGAGTAACTTCGATTTGTTTTATGAAGAATATTTCTGGAATAATTTGGTTTTAGCAAATCCTTAGGGATAAAAATTTGACAAACGAACTCGAAGTTTCTGAACCAACACGAGAAATATGTTTTTCGGTATAAGTATTAATTTTGTAACCGTAGCGAATTTATGTCTTATTCATATTGTTTATATCTTCGTTTTTACGTTTGTAATATAATATTTTGCCTTTATTTAAGTATAGGAATATCTACAATTTGGAAACCGATATGTTTGTTTTTAAACAATTAAAAAATAAATTAAATCGGTTTACGAATGGAAATAAAGGAATGGAATGGAATACGCAAAGATATCATGTAATCTAAATCCATAAATATAAAATACGTTAACCCATGATTTAATGGTAATGCAATTACATATATGCATAATTGTTTAAATTTTACATAGTCATATGATTATGCATTTACATTTACACTTATAGCTTCATCATCATCACCGACCCATAATGTCCCACTGCTGGGCTCGAGTCTCCTCTCAGGAGAGTGTTAAGGTTATATGTCCCCACGCTGGCCGAGTGCGGATTGGAGATTTATAGCTTGCTATTTGGTATTTCTTATATTTGATGTAATTCACATCAGAGTTTTCAACCTTATGTAAATTTTTAAATCGTATCGGCCGTAGTTCGTTTTATGGTCGACGGTGAGGAGTCCTGGGACGCGGTGGTGTCCTTCTGTGAAACCGTCATCTCACAGAAGGAGGCTGCAGAAAGGGAGAGGGAGATTCTGACCTCTCTCTCAGTCCGCAGAAGCCGCACCGAGCGTCGGAAGAGGGCATACGCTGACCTCCACCGGCCCAACAACTAACTGGGTCCAACAGCGGCGGACTTGGGGATGTTCTATGCCACCCAACCAACCGGACCCGAGGTGGCGGCGCGTAATTTTCCTGTGCGCCACTCTTTGAAATCTCGAGGGTTGTCAAGCACCTCACTCCTCTCGCTGACGAGATGTGGCCCGCAGCAGCGAGCCGGCACCAGTCTAGGGATGCGGAAGCCTTTTATGTTCCCGTGATCCCTGGCGTAGGTGAGAGGCGGAACACTGGGGGGTTTTAGTCAGTAAAAATCTGACAGACCCCTTCGCCCTCTCCGCAGGGCAAAGAAATACACGAGGTTTCCTTCGTTAAAAAAAGGATTAGTCGTTGCTGCTTGGTTCACTCTCCGTTATTTGCTGTATCTCTGGTAAATAGCCCGATGGTATGTTTTTTAATTGTATGTTGAACTCACCCCATCACTAACGAACCTCTTTTTTTGAAGTAGATTACTTATATATATATTGGGTGTAAGTGGCTTTTCTCAAATCAACTGTTATCACTAATCTATGGCATAAACTGGCGCCATTAGATTAACACGAACGGAGAAAAGAGCTCTCTTTCCTTGAAGGTAGGCAATCTGATTATGGCTGCTGAGTTTCAGATGTTCAACGGCAATGATGGTCACTTTCTATCAATTGACCCGTCTGTTCATATGCCTCTTAAAATACATCGTAAAATAAAAAATTACACCATCAAAGTAGTAATGTCAATTATCCTAATATTATACTATTGCTATCGTTTGACTTATTTGTTCTTCAAACATACTTTTATCCTACTGATATTTATTTTTCAGCTACTTCCATTATACGTGGGCGTTCAATATTTTAATTATGAAATGTTACTGAGTTAATTTAATCTAATTTCACCTTATTTTCAATAAAAGGTTTTACCATAAAAAGAAATTCTCAGAAATTTGTGCCAGTTTGTCTATAATTTTTAATTAACACACACACACTCTCTACAGCCAGTTTATATTCTGCCTCAACATAATTTGAACACTTAAATAATATTTTAATAATTAGTAAGAAAGCCAACATGGCGTTTTTCTATGTTCGATCAAATTCCAAGAGTTTGAATAACCATAGTCTTGAACTCTGGGATAGTTGTTAATAATGCAATTTTATAACTTACTATATTGTTTTTTTTACAAACTATTTTGTACTAAAACTAGCACTTGGAGAATGAAAGTACAGGTAATATATATTAAAAACAATATTCCCAGTTCAAAGTTACTTCGTCGGTTTCGTAGTCATCTGTTAAATATCTAGTAGCTATATTTTAAGGAATGAATTTGAAAAGGTCATAGCTAAGTTGACAATGCAGAGACAAAATGAGCGGGCTGATCATTTGATAGCATATAACTACCAGTGTAAGGCCGACCATTGAGTAAAAATATGTTAGGACATCATACAAATTTACTTACTAAGCGAATAAATTGTTAGCACCAGTTTTCTAAGAGGTTGCCATGAAATGAGTTTTTTTGGTCCACAGCTGATTCGAAAAACTCAAGCTATTTGTATCCTTTTGAATTGCTTTTGGCAGGAAATAAGAATATTTTGTCTACTATGAAATAATATAAAAAAATAAGTTTAATAAACTCTCGTGTGGACTCTTACAAAAAACATTAAAAAAAAGTATTTTATTCCCAAATTTGGCAAGGATAGTTATAATTTTTAAATTTTAATTTAAATTAACGCAAACAAAAGCAATTTTAAATGTAGTGAAGGTTTGTATAAATACTTTGAAATCATTTTGCCAGAGTAACCAACAACATAATAAATATTGGTTGCCCATTCTACATACCTCCGCCTCAGTGCCAATTTGTAAGGGTGTTGAGACGCAAATATTCGATTTGCGACATAACGCGCGCCCCGAACGGAATTTATATAACATCTATTTTCAATAATGTGGTAGAAATATTCCAATTTGTTAGTTTAAATAGCAGTTTGTTGAAATGTGTGCTTCAAAAAACTATCTACTATATCAAGTAATCAAAGTTAACATTGAAATTTTTTAACAGGTTTCATCATCATCATCATCAACAACCTATAATGTCCCACTGCTGGGCTCGGGTCTACTCTCAGGAGAGGGTTAAGGCCATACGTCCCCACACTGGCCGAGTGCAGGTTGGGGACTGGCAAGACTACGTTGTGGCTGCGTAATCTTACCGTTGGATGTTTTTAAGCCGCCCAAAGGCCTCCAACTAAGCTTCGACGACGACTGTTATCCTATGATAACAACCGGAGCCGACAACTTAACGTGACCTCCGAATCACGGAGACGCTCATGGTAACATTCCACCAGCGGTCACCCACCCAGGTACTGACCGTGCCATCGTTGCTTACCCTCGGTGGTTGTTTCTAATCGCCGAGTGCAACTGGGCTGTGAGCACCTCAACCTTAACAGTTTTACCTGACATTTATATTCAATTGAAACGAAGAAAGGTAACCAAGCGGAAAATTTTCGGGTTCGAAAATACGGACACAAATCTCAATATCATTAGCAATATAAAATTTAGTTGGCCTATTCTGATAGTATTTCAAATACATAAAATGCCGTTCTGAAAACGACATCTGAACAGAAAAAAGGTGTTAACGGAATGAGTTATACTTATCTCACTTAAAACTTTAAACATCTTAAGCTTTGCTAAATATTCAAACTTAATTTTTTTCCCTTATAGAAACAATATAATTCCTATTCATAATTTGTGATCGAATGGTTTTACTTCCAAAGTACTTAGGGTTCCCCTATAATCTTAACTGAAGCTACCTCCTAATAAAACACCCAGGGAGCTATGATCCAGGTTCTAAAAAAATCAAAAAGATCCTTATATACTATCGGACTACTACTATTGACTGTTCAGTGAATGAAGCGATAAGAAAACAATCTACAAACGATGGTGGTCTCCAAAGAGACAAGAGATTGATACTGCCGATTAAACAGATTAAACCGAAAACTTATGCAAAATGACACATTGTGATTAATACAAGTAATATTGGAAAAGAAAATCATGATAATAATAATCATCTGTACTGAAAAAAAACAATTTGAAAGACACTTTGAAAGAAAGCTTTAGAGTAATGAAGAAATCATTCTGTTTATTCTTTTATTTATATGAAAAACTGTAGATAAGCCTTAATAATTGTGATTGACATTCATTAGGTCTTTTGTTTAATGGAAACGAGGTGGCAAGTGATCAGACGCATCGCCTGATGGTAAGCGATTACCGCTGCCCATGGACACCCGCAACATCACAGGCGTCACAAGTGCGTTGCCGGCCTTAGAGGGATGGGGAGGGGGACGAGGGGAGTAGTTGGGGTATGGGTCCGGTATTCCAATTCTAACAAACTTAGTTCAGGCACTGTTAAACACCGGTTTTCTGTGAGGCCGTGGTATCACTCCGGTCGAGCCGAGCCATGCATACCGAAGCGTGGCTCTCCCACGGTGAACATTAATTCTCTACAAGACGTAATAATTTATGGATTACGGTTAAGATGACAACCAACAAAGTATTTATATTGTATTTCTAATAAACCTACTTTATCTGAAATAGCAACAAAAAGCTTCAACTTAAAAGAAAACATTAAATGAGTGACAACAAACAAGCATTACTTATTTCACAGTAATTCTCTACCTAACATCTCACTGGCGTCTGTACCCTGGTGGGTGATTTTTATTTGTCTTGTGACCTTACAGTGTTTGGACAAGAATAGTAGAGCAAGAACAATAATAGCAGGATACAAACGGGGAATTGCTCACAAACACTGTGATGAAATTGGTTTATATTCAATTAGGAATGTTGTATTTTTGTTTTTGGCAATATATAGGAGGCTGGCCTACGGGGAACATAAAGCATATCTTTTATTTTATTTTCATTCTTCAGTCTTATGTATTGTTTTTGGATAAATAGATTCAATGACAACGCAGTATTATGGTCATCAGACAATATTAGTTCAATGGACGTGATAGATAAATAAAAAGAATATAGTATTGCATTTTTAAAATTTAATTTTTCGGACATTTTACTCACAACGCCATCTAGTTCCAAACTAAGCAGTGCTTGTATTGTGGGTATTAAACATCAAATTTTAATACTGCTGTGCTCGGATCTCCTCTCAGGAATGGGTTAAGGCCATATGCCCCCCCGCTGGCTAAGTGCGGGTTGGGTAACGTTTACTCGATTACCGAAAAATAGTAATAATTTCTATATATGGCAATCCACCGCTGGAGATACCCTTCTGGCATTGAACTCCAGTCTGATTGATTTTGTGTTTTTTACATCTAGCTCTTGGCAGCCATGTTTTTAATGGAACAGGGGGCAATCGCGCATACGTATCGCCTGATGGTAAGCGATAAGCTCCGCCCATGGACACCCGCAACACCAGAGGCGTCACAAGTGCGTTTGGTTTTCGTTGTGCTTTAAAGTACGGATAGTATGCATATGATAGTTCTGTGATTTGACTACATCTGATGGGTCAGCGAACGGATAATAAAACAATGAATTTAAAAAAAAAAACACATTTATTAACATGTCATCACAAAAATTACATGCAATATATTAGTTACATTTTTTATACGTTGTTATAATATTCATAGTTAATGCTTCCAGCGAGTTGACATAATCGATTTATGTATTGAAACATTTCAAGAATCATCCGATAATAGACTTTAATATAATTGAATTCCACTTTATATACTAATGTAAATATACATATTAAATAATATAGATTATAAATTGGACTTTGATATGGTCTAAATCTAGATAGTAATTTAACTGTGGTCATACGCTTTTCAATACATCATATGAAATATAATAATAATTGAAGCTATTGGAGGTACATTTGTGCAGTAAATTAGCTATACATACATATAATTATGTGAAATATTATGTACAATTTCGTGGAATGATTAATTACTATTGTCCTATTCCTTGGTTACATGTCTGCAAATGAAACGCTATTAATTACATTGTATGGTACTAAATTAGAGTATAATTTTAATCTAAATTCGCTAAAGACAGGCTTGAGAGTATTATTATATAATTTCTTCTTAAATACACTACATCTTGAAATGAATTATTATCGGACTCGTCCTTATCTTACGACTTTTTGGTTAGTATTATAACACATATATATTATAAATATTAATGCAGATTAAACTGACGTCATACAACATTAAGTCATTTTGATGCCCTGATCTGGTTTTCTTTTTAGGGTGTCATACCCAAAGAGTAAAACGGAACCCTGTTACTAAGAATTCGCTGTCCGTCTATCACCAAGCTGTATCTTATGAACCGTAACAGTAAGACAGTTGTAATAATCAGAGATTATGTATTTCTGTAGCCGCTATAACAACAAGTACTGAACACAAAATAAAAAAATATTTAAAGGGGCTGCCATTCAACAAACATGATTTTTTTGCCCGTTTTTGCTCGATATTGATAATGGTAACAGGCAGATACTTGAAATGTGTACATAATAGCATGGAACCCTTTTTTTCCGAGTCTGACCAGCACTTACCCGATTTTTTAAATACAGGATGTAATTTTGGGGTGTCGCAATCTCTTTCTCATTTTCATATACGGCTCGTATATGAAAATGAGGGTACTCCTTACCCTGCGCTTTCGATCTATTCGTTTTTCCTACATCAATTTCTATCCTCCTCTATGCGGTTCCAAAGTGATTACCAAGAAGTGGATTAAACTAGGAACTTGTGGCAAACGGGTCACAATCGAAGAAATTAGCTAAGATTCTGCATATTCCACCCACTTCAAATAAAAGCGGAAATTGGCAGGGCATCTCACTGTTTCAGAATTTGGTGACAAAGGATAACTGTTTTTTCATGTTTTACGATAAGTAACTTACAAGAAAGAAATCTACCAATAACATCACGATCATGAAGATAATAAAATAATTAAATTATTTCTTTCTCCATCGATACCTAAGTATCTATGTACCGTTCGCATAAAATAACTTTATATTTTTGAGACCATTTTTTTATTTGAAATAAATAATAATAATAAATATTTATAATAAATAAATATTTCCGACATCAACTCACAACGCCATCTAGTCCCAAACTAAGCAGAGCTTGTGTTATGGATACTAAACAACTGATATAAATACATATATATATACATTTTTTTTGTAAATACATACATATCATACATAGAAAACACCCAAACTCCGAAACAAATATTTGCAGATCACACAAACATTTGTTCCGACCCGGGAATCGAACCCGAGACCTTAGGAACAGCAGTCGCATACGCTACCGCTGGGCCACCGAGGCAGTCAAAGCCTTGTTAGTTAAAATTAAACTAATGATCGTAATGAAACTTCTCGCAATTACATCACATCTTCGAATATTATTTTAGGCACTAACTATGGTCTAACTTTATATACGCTAGTTTCTAAATTTTGTAATATATATTTTTAAGAGGGAAATGAATACGACACTCTTCGATCTAATATTTATGTTCCCAAAACCAAATGTAGTATATTATTTACAATACGTATCAGGGATATTTGAAATAAGGGAGTACATTTGGGTCGAGGTCAAGGTCAAGACAATTCATCGTGACATTTTGAGGAATATCATCTCGTAAATATATTAATAATTAACAAAAGTATTTAATTTAGTGTTAGGATTTAATGCTATAATCTACAGTTGAGTTTATATTCAACTTAGTAAGTAGGTTCAGTGCCGAGCATTAAAAGCTGGGAAAGACGAGAGATGGGAGATGGGACGAGAGGCTAACGCGAAGTAAGCAGGACTTAATGGACTCATTAATAAATAAGATGTCGTGTAACTACTTGGCCTTCTACTAAGGTACATTTTAATCGCTTACGAAGCGTCGCGTCGACTTTTTCGCCACGCCTCCTTTCTCCATCCCAATTATATTATGAAATATATAATTATGAAATTTCTTTTTATTTAAGATTGTAGTAACATGAATTTTAATACCAGTACATTTTTTACTGGAGCTTAAATCGTTTGATCGCAGATGTTATTCCGATTACGAAACTGCCACACAAAAGTAAATTATATTTAGCTTAATTTCTACACCAATATGTTAAACGGAAAATATCTTCATTTTGCACAGTAATTTCTGCCTCACATAATTTCAAGAGCTATAGTAAAGTATTTGTATATGTAAAAGAAGCTTTGGTACATATTTTCCGCATTTACAAAACTTATTGAAAACCAATACTTGAACGGTTTTCACGTTCATACGACATTCAAAGCATTCCAACACATATTATGAGAATATTTTATTGCATTCCATAGATGTTTACCACAATCTATGTCACATGGTGGAAATTCATTGAGTCAGAATTGTGAATATAAGTGGACATTAGTCTTTTGGTTCAACGATTAAACTAATGAGAACAAACTTATTTTTGACAGGGGAGTCGAGGGAGGGAGGAAAATTATATTTCAAGTAAAAAAAGTATCAGTTACTGATAATCTTAGGGAAGTGCTTAAGGAAATAATAAACGACAAAAATGTGACTTAACATTATGTTTCAGTTTTACGATTCCTTATATTGACAGAATGATGGGTTTAATTTTGTTGCCACGCGCTCTGAGTGTTTCACGGAATTTATGTTTAATTTTTTTTAATATTACAAATCATATTGTTCTTGCTAAAGTAGACCAACGCCCCTGTGCAAAATATGGCCATAAGACAGATGTTAGAATAAAATAAGTCCTAAACTTTCAGATCAATAATATCGTTTGTATGATGCACTAGCGGAGCCGTGCCCACTTTGGGCGTTAGCTACCTGCTTTTCTCCAACTTGATTTATAAATACCATTATTTTTAACTTAATCTTTGTTCAATCATAATAAAATATGGTCTATGTCACTCTTGCATTTTCAGGATCAGATCAGTACTTCCGAAGATTATCCCTACAACCATACAAACAAAGTTAAAAACATTACATCTCTTTGTAATATTAGTATAGATTTATTTAAGTGTATTCTTATAAACTAAATACATTTGATTTTATACGATATCATAAGTTTTTTCTACATATATTATACAGTTTAAATACTCATTTAATACGAAATTATAAAATAGACATTCTAAACTTTTTAAAGTACAAAGTATTACATAGTTTGAATAGGAATATTAAAAGGGTTTTTTTCTATTATATAGAAAGATATATCAAGGGTAAAATTATATAGGTTTGTTAATAAATCCTGTCTATACAAAAATAACTACCAATTGTCTATGTTCCCAAACTTATTTCAGTAAATTCTAATATATTTTTAATTGTCTTATACTACAGTTTGACTGCAACATACATAAGACTTAGTTTTTAGTCAGAAAAGAATAGCCACAATGCAGATCGTTTTTGGTTTTTGCGAAGGACGGTCCCCATTTCATGTCATCTACATTTTTTATATTTTTTATCATTAATTCCATCACGACGAAGACTTGAAGACTCGAAGACTTAGAATTGAAGACTTGAAATACTTGACATTGGCAGAAATAGCTGATCCGGTTGATTGCCATATTATCAAAAGAAGAAGAAGAATAGCCACAATGTCTTTTTTCAATTCAAAATAGTCTGTCATTTTATGTGAAAGAAAATGTGTACACATATAGTAATTAGATTAAACCAGAACTAAATTACATTTAAATTTAAAAACAGTCGCCTGTCACTATGAACTTGCATAAAAATTAAAGTATTCAGAACTTTATAGAGTTTAATGCGTAAGCCCATTTGGGCTTATGCTTTGTCTGATGGGAACGCCTGCGTATGGCTACTCCGTGTGATTATACGTGTGCAGTTAACCTGTTAATTAAGACAACTACGATTTAAAATACTTTTTTTTTTGTTTAATATACATATTTCTAGAAGAATTCAATTCTATGATGCATTGCGCTTTTTAAAATATTTTTGTTTTTTTTTACAATTTTTTTCAAAGCTTTGTCAAAAAAAAGTTCCTGTAACATTTTGGTTCAGCAAATATTTAAAAATACTATAAAAGCGCCTGTTTCATTATAATTTTTCTATTTAAGGGACGATTACTTACAGGTAGGACGTTTTCGCATTACAGGGTTTTAATTTGATATAATGAGGCTTTACTTTCGAGTTAATGCCTACTGCCTTATTCTTAAGGTAAGTAAAAAGATTATTATTTGGACAAACGATACAGAACCGAGTCACAGATTTTTTAGGATAATAGATTTCTTCTGAAAAAGTAACTAATTTCATTTAATTATTATTTGATGTGATATCCATAGTCTGGTTATGTGGACTTATGTTTGAAAAAACCAAACGCAGCTATGTAATTATTGAATACAGTCTCAAATTATAATGATGATAAATAAATGATTCTGAATTGCTTGCCCAAGGCTTATTTACCAAAATTGTAGTGAAGTTTATTCAAAGTAAACAATATTGCTCCTACATATATTTTAACAAAAAATAATACTTCTTCTTAAAACAAGTTTTGTTATAGAAGAAAATACTGTCTAAAGTAATATTAAACTTTATGATCAACATGATTCCATAAACATTATATAGACATTAAATGAATTTATTTAATAATTTCATGGTTCATGTCTTCTTTATTCTTTTGTTTCCTTGTTTTTGTATATTATTTATTATCACCAAAATAAAAACATATTCAACTATATACTTTGATTTTTTAAATAATTGGTATAAAATAAAGTACATGTTTGAAAGATATCCCTAAGCTATTGATAGTACAAATATAACAGTAAAGGTACAAATGAATAGGTAACCAACATTCTTTGCGTTGTGGTTATTTTGTTTACACACAAAATTTCTCACAATCACTTTTTCAATGACAACCTAAACCTATATAGAAATTGTATCTGTATTCCAACTATATTTATATCAAATATACTTGTTTACTAAAACTGTATATATCATTATTTCTGTCTACATATATCTAAGTATACAAGTAAAGCATAGTACAGAATTACAGAAACTATAAATCTTCTAAGCTTTTGCTCAAGTCTAGGTTGACATTATTATTATTAAATTCACTGTTTAAAAGGGTAGCGTTAGTCTTCTTCGTCTGATGTTATTGAGCCTACTTAACCAAGTTACAAGTATTTTTTCTACAATCGCTAACGTCTGCATTTTCATGTATTATTGGTTTAGTGACTCAGCAGTCATTCCCATACATTTGTTAGTTTGCCATTACCGTTAATAGAATGCAACATGTCTTGGGGAGCTGATCTGATCGGCTCGTGAACGAGTAACAAAAGTCGATTAAAATTGTAGTCAGTCAAGTAATCGGCCATGGCCTAGGAAATTTTCATAGTTGCATCGTAAATTAAATGCAATGATTTTTATTCTTTGTTTTGATTTTAAGTGATGACTTAGAAATTTTATATTTTTTATCAATAGGGAGTTTCATAGCCATTTAAATTTTGATATCGTGAGACCTAAAAACAGTTACTGACAGCCCTTGGACATGAAGTAGAGAAAGGGCATACCAGAGAAGGAAGAAACAATATCTGTTGTCCCTAATTAGATATGTTTCGAATTATACTAACCAGTCCTTAAAATACATTCTTGAAATTAAACTCACTTGTGCTTTTATTTTACTATTTAATGAACTTAACGTAACTGGCTTCGTTCTAAGGTATATGGTATTTTAACAAGTTCTTTATAATGTCGACACTTGAGAGTATAGGATTATAATATATGATATGATTTGGCAGTTACCAACCAGCACTCGGCCAGCGTAGGAACGTATGGCCTTTACCCTCTCCTGAGAGGAGACCCGATCAACAACCTATAATGTCCCACTACTTAGTAGTGGAACATAATAAGTTGTTGATGATGATGATATCTGATATGATGATGTACATCTAGCTGATTTTAGACACGGCAGCCAGTCTTAACGTAGTAAACTACGCAGGCGATATTATAGTGCACAAGTGTGTGTGCAAACACAGGTGCTCTTTCTGTTCCCTCACTCTCATAATCTGATGCAACAATTATCCGACACGACCAGGTAGAGCTTTACGTGCTCTCTGAGGCACAGTATAAAATATGATAAAATATATGTGGATTTTTCTAAACATATCGGACAGTGAATTACTAGTTTTTCGTATTAATTTGGTGAATATTCCATGAATGTATTTATTGCTGTCTCTTTTTCAGTTATGTAGGTGATTCACAGTATATGTAGCGAGGCACATGCATTTATAATTTCGGAGAAATTCAGTGTTCTGTGATGTCACAAATTGGGATGAAATCATGAAAAAAAATGTAAAGTAAATTGAAACTTTATGTGGAATTGTTTTTGGAAAGACATCAACAAATTCGGCTTTAGTTAGCTTTAGTAAAAAAGAATACTATTTATTTATTAATTTCCAAAATGTGAAAACTTTTGATGAAAAGGTGCACAATTCTTTATAATTAAATTAATATACAAATCTCCGAAACGATTCTGATGATGTTTATGAAATGACGAAAATATAGCTACAATTCATTTTTTGTAAATTGACCAAAAAAATTATGTGTCTATATACTACGAGCATGTAAGTTATCGGATAGCTAAAAAGCTAAGAGAATTAATATTTTTAGCGTTACTTATTTTTCAATTTTAATTCCATAATGAACTCAGAAAATATAATCAAGGAGAAATGTAAACGAGCCGCTATAACTATTTTTGACTGTATATAACTTAATAAAGAAATATTCATTTTTAAGACTGTTATAAATTAAACAACTCTATTAATATAAATTCGCAAACCTACCTTGATAACTTAAGTATTTGTTTGCAAACACATTACTAAAAATCTATGAAAAATGCTGAATAAAAGTAAAATGGAGATGATAGTATAATATATTGGTGCTTTGATATTCAAAGAAAAATTGTTTGATGTGAAAATCTCGCGAGCATTGATACGATTTTAGAATTACCTAGAAGCACATTATTATACATTTATTATTAAACACTCATCTTTAACATTTTCTTTTATAAAAATATTTTTTTCACATAAAACTTCTATTAAAGCCCGATCCACGCAGTTTTATTATCAGCTTTTTTGACTCCCGACATATTATATTACTATGTATTAATTAAACTTTATTTTTCAACCGTCTGAGCTTTATAATTACTGCGCTAAAATATAAACCTTTTTAAAATTTAATGCTTAAGTATCATTTGGTTTCGAGTTCGTAATTAAAAGCAGCAAACTTTATCATATGAGAATTAGGTTAGAAATGTAATTTAAAATCTGTTTTGTATCAAAACAGGGAATTTTAAACATTTAGATTAAAAAACTCCGCTCCGATGGACAAAAATAATTTAAAATTATTCTGTTACGTGTATTTTTAAACCTGTGTATGTTTACCTGTTATCTGCATTCTTTCAAATGAAAACTTATAAATATTCCTATCAAATGCTAGTTATTCTAAGCAAGTTGATATACATGGTTTTTAAAAATATTTTATTGTAGTATTTAGTCTAGACCAAATCTGGACACTCATATATTGGATGGCGTCCCGTTTATGTCGATTGGCAGAAAGCGGGAATGTCGTATTTCGAATATTTGACCAAATGACTTTTTAAAGTTTAGATCAGAAAAAATATAATGACTATTTATGAAATGCTCGTTTATGTACATGTCGATAACTTAAAATGTTCATCACTAATTGCAACATTCAACTTTTAACATAAGATACAATACAATTAAACAGTGAAAGCTTAGGTATATTTATTAATATAGTTTAAAAAATATTATCATTTAGATTTCTCCTCCTAACGACTTCCTCAAAAATTTGCTGGTAATATTTATTTATAAAGACAAGAACACATTCATACAATATTTCGAGAGTCAACGCTGTTATCACTTACAATAACCAGACGACACACCATTTTATATATATCAATATTAAGTGCACACAAATTATTTTGTATATTTTTTTCCATCCAGATATTTTGCTGATACTATGTGACAATATACTTTAAGTGTATGTGCCATTGATACCAGTGCTGGTAGATAATTAAAAGATATAAATTTAAGCACTACCTATTAGCAGATTTTGTACGTACTGTGATACTCTTGCATTTTAAGAATGCATATCATAGGTATATTATTACGAAGAATATATTATGTAAGCCTCACCTGAAAATTCTAGAAAAATCTGTACCTAGCAAATATCATGTGATACCCTGAATTTTACAAATGATAGGATTTCTCAACGTATTAACGCCTCTAACATAACACCAATACAATATTGAACAGAATATCTCCCATAATATTTTAAAACAGGTCCCGTTATAGTATATTTCCTACAGAATTTCCAAAAATAAAATCAAAATCCTACCATTTTTTTCACCTTTAAATATCTCTATTGATATGGCAACACAAATTCTACTTGGTAGATATATTTGTTAATAGATAGCAATTAACGATTAATACTTCTAATGGATTCTATTTTAATTATGTCTATGCTTAATACACACTAAATTAGATATGTATTCTAGAATAAATTTCTGCATCTACATATTGCATGAACTTCTCACCATAAAAATATAAAGCCATACAGTTTCTTACAAATATTCGTTGTAAATTAATGAAATAGTGTGCAAGTCTACATTCAAAAATAAAATAATGCAATACGAAATCATGTTTTACATACCTAGATATATACATATATCACCATACGTGTGGATTACAACCTATGTACATATATAATATACTATTGCACAAGCATTGTAGTTAAAACCTAGCACAGTAGTTATGTTGTTTATCACGCATATTCCTGATACATTTTCGATTAAAGCTAATTTCCGTTGGATCTTTAGTAATTTTATTATTTTATTTATTATTATATTTTATTTAGTAATTTTATTATAAACATATCAATTATTGAAAACAAGTTAATTCTGATTTAGGATACAGAAAAAAGCAAGTCTAATAGATAAGTATGGATTGTATTCATGACATACATATTGTTCTGTTCGCAACACTTTCTTAAGCGGTTTGCAATAAGACGGGCCGTCAAAAAATTATACGGTAAAATTATGGTTTGCGAATGATTTATCAGACATTGATTCTTACAACCAATGAACTTCGAACATATATGCATAAAGATAACTAAAAAGCCGACATATCCTATTTCTTTGTTAAAGTATCTCAGGACTACACATAGCATACCAAGCCGCATGAATGAATTGCCTCTATATAGATCAAAAAGTCTAATTTACTTGACAACCAAATGACGTGCAGACTGTATAGTAAGTTAATTCATAAATAAAATACAATCATACTACAAAGTTTTTTGGCTAAATTATTCAGCATTGTCACACATTCTATTCATATTCTCTAGCTCTAAGACATACATTAAGAGCACGGTATAGTCGAAAAGCAGCGACAATCAAGCAACAGATACTGGTGAGTATAAATATCGAACATCGCGGTAAATATAATCTGAATGATCATAGTGTTTGCTTACTATTTAATATAATAGATAAATAAAATGAAAGGGAAATAAAAGATTTAGATTTTGAAGATTTTAAAAACGAAAGTAACACAAACCTCAATCAATAATTTTACTTTTTATATATTATAGTTTTAATTTTTTTCTAAAATAATATAACATGAAATATGAACATGAAGAGCTTAAATCGTACTTGTAATGTAACACAATACAATAATAAATACAAACCGTCAATCAATTAATTTTTAAAACTAAGTTCGATATTTCACTCCTCAGTTTAATAAGAATCCACAAAAATTCAAAAGTAATATATTTTGTCCGTTGCTTCGAAATGTACATGCTTTTTGCCGTGCGTTGGCAGCACGACCAACAACCATCAGGCCGAATTGCCTTTCTTTGCATTTGTTGACTTCACTATATCAGAACTTTTCACTTCACTTTTACCTTTAGTATTTACTTCTTTAGCACAAATTTTTGTTTCTGTACCACTTTTCGAATTTTCAAAAGTTTTACTCACAGGACTTTTCAGTTCATCATCACTTGGTTCGTTTATTTCTGGAATTTGAGTTTTGGATTTATGGCCATCTACATCCTTGTCTGCCTGAGTGAGCACTTCCTGAACATGAATGGTAAGCTCAGGGCGAACAACCTGGGTAAAGGGCAGTAAGGCACCAGCTACGTCCATGGTATTGTTAATGTTTCTGTGCCATAACTCCAGCACTACGCTGCGTCTTTGCTACTTGTATCTAGGCGGGCCCAACCAGCCGCAACCGAACACCTAGGAAATAATTAAGAACTGAAAATCTAATTTTAGCCTTTATGTTCATAGAGCAACACGCACCACTCAACGAAGGGGAGGAGCCATTGCATCTTTTTCCGATACAAAACAGCCTGTCGTTTTTTGCGGAAGAAAATCTTCAGACACATACAGATTCTAGGCTCATATATAAAAATAATCACCTGTTTCTACCAACTCACACATGACAATTAAAATAAAAGATTAAGTATCTTACACATAAATACATTTTGTGTTCTAACAGTGTTGGACCGCGTACACGAACTCATCGGGAGCGAGGCGGAAGCGGGAGTGGAACGGGCAGCGGCGAGTTGAAATATATGAAGTATTAATGGTTTCACCCCGGAATGAGAGACAGTCGGCCTTTATTTTGACACTCAAAAACTTAAAAAATGGATTTTGTACAATTTTATTGCAAATATTTGGTTATCCTATGAAATTTATACTATTGTGTTTTTTTTAATATTGTAGGGGATTGAATACTCTACAATTTTTCTCAAAACACTTTTATATTTTCGAGGCAGACGGCAGAAAGAGCGCAATGTCGTCCTAATTTGTCAATTATAGTAAATAATAATGTTTGCAATCATGACTAATCAAGATTTATCTAAGTTTATACGGCTTTAGGTGTACTGTTTTAGGTAATAACTTTAAAATATTTATTTATGATGCTGTTACACAAGTAGGGATAATAATAATAATGAAACCAAATATTATCAAATATTGATTGATTTAACTAATTATTTGAAATCAGTTTTTGTGACATCTCTCATCCGTATCAAGGTATATTTTACGAGTTGTACTTTCTCGTAACACAACACTAAACCACTCCAGCACCCGCTACCTAGGCCGCTGGTTTCGAAAACGAATTAGCGTTGACGCGTTGCTGGCCGTTTTGCCATCGTCACTGCTCCGCTCCTCATTGACGTTTTAAACGCGGTATTACGCGCCCATTTGAGCTCATAATTTGACAGGTGTCTGCCTTATATGTTGCTCTATGTTTATGATAAATTTCTGGTATACTCGTTTTCAGATTCACTCATTAATGAACAAAAGACAATCGTGACATAGGCCCATCGGTCGACGGCCTTTTCTGTAGTATTCAACTACAATTCATAAAACTGGAACCAAATCTTAGGTATACTACTGTAACAGTTTAGTAAACTTACTTGACATACGACTAGTGCCAGTAACAGCAGCAGCAGGAGTGAGATTAGTCCCCACACAACTCCAAGCTGCGTCAATGCAAACACATACAGTGTCCTGTGACACCATTGATTTGGTTCGAATAGTGTTGGTGTATAATCTGGCCACATGATGCCTAGAGTCCAGTAGTTACCGAGAGCAAACCTGTTGAAAATATTAGATTTTGTAAATTTATGAAAAACAGTAAATTTATTAACAATGGCACTATTGTTATTTAAGAATTGATTTGATAACAAATATTAAGTTCTAAAAGAAAAGGCCATATTATTGACTCACGACACGACAAGAAAAAGGTGGTTTTTAACTTGGATTTTATTCATGGTTATTATATTTGTCAGGGTTTTGTTAAATTTAGTGATAAATAAAATACATCCAACATCAAGAAATGGAGCTCTTTTAGATGCCAATGTAGAGGTACTTTAGACTCCACAATTCTATTTAAAGCTGCACACAGTAAACTCTAGTAGACAAAGTTCAAAACATATTGGATATAACTTTGAAAAGTTGATTGTGTTTACTGTTGTCGAAAATAATTTGCTTGCTGGCTAACATGATTGGTGGGTCCATTCATTGTCAGAACGATTTGGAACTGTCTTCAAAAACTAATAACTAAACCTAATTTATATTCCGAAACAACGCAAAATAATTCATCCGCGAAATTAGATGAAATAATTTCAATTTAAAACTTTGTGAGTACTGGAAAATTATTCTTCTGAATAACAAAGCATATTGATACATTTGTTACATCTGATTGATTTTCGTGAAGTAACAAATTGATCGGAGATTCTCACATATACAGTCATTTCATCCTATTCTTCCATATTTCCTGTTTTGTGAAACCATTGAAATGGAAACTATAAATCTCCTTTTGAGTAGAGAAGGTACGCTTGACTGTTTGGAAGAACACATATAGTTTGATGTACTCCAACAGCATTATCAGTGCTAACGTGGGTGCGCGTCTAAAACGCCGGATGTTATTGTAAAGATCTCACCCTATTCTCTCACACAAGATATTTTCTTTTTTTGTCACATTTGAGAATTATTAGATTCTCTAGAGCTCAACCAAACCAACCTTTGAATACTGTTTTTCGTATTACGTTACATTACATTACATCAAAATTTGTTATAATTTTTGACGTTGGTCACTCAAAGGATCATTGATCAGTCGATTCGATATTTACAATACTGAATACTGAGTTGGGTTCGATTTAGGCACGGGATTGAAAGCTATGTAATCTACAAATAGTTTTCCTTATTCTTCGTATCCTCCCTAGGAATTTCAAAGTTCTTTGCGATACAAGAATTTGCGTGAGAGTGTCTTAGTGTGGGAGTTACCTTTAAAACAAGATTTTGCACACAGAAAATGTCTATTTCTTACATTTTAGAATTCCTACATTGCAGGATTCTTAAGGTAAGATATATCTACATAGAGGTCGCGTGTTTTAATAAAACATTCACATAAGAAATAAAAGTGGTTAAGCCCTTTAATGTCACTTCAAAGCTCTATCTATTCTTCAGATCAATCCAAAACTTCTAAGATTTTTTTGTGTGCACTTCTTAGAAATGAACCTTTCATTTTATTTTTACTTGTCTCGTAATGTCTGTCAACTGTCTCTAGGGACTTCGTAATCTTTGATCAACGTCTCTTGATAAAACCAAACCTACTGATAAATGTGATTGCGAATTTATCAAGACACTTTTCTCTTAACTTTATATTTTTGTGAGAACAATTTATTAATTTATGTAACAGAGGTTGGCAGTCAATTCTTTACCATTTCGCATGCTGTATATTTAATTTGTATTTCATTTATCTTAACTTCACTAGGTTCACTAAATCGTTAGTAACAAAAAACTTAAAGTTTAACCTTTGACCAATTGGATAGCCAAAAAATGAATTTGTTTTAAAAAAAAACAGAAATAACAGTAGATAACAGACATCAAATATTAGTCTAAACTACTTACTCACCAGGCTAAAAGAAAACCAGTTAGAATATAGGCCAAGATACTCTCAAGCACACTCGGTGAAGAATTTGAAGTCCGACTTGCAAGCTGTGCCCACAGAAGCCAGCAAATGCCTGCGCCGCCGGCAGCTCCACCCACTACCATGTAGACTGGAATCCTAGGTTCGGCTGGACAATCTCTTATATAATGGACACCTGAGAAAAAAATATTTATAATTAATTTCTTTTCTTATGTCTACTTTGGTAGCAATAAATATTCAGGTTTTAATCACTAGATCAAACAAGAAACAGATTTAAAATGAACCCAGTACGGCCTGTACTGTCTGGAAACCCAAATCAATATTTTATTTTAATGGTGTATAAGAGAATAATCATAATATAAAGGACTCTTTACTACCAATAAATTAATTAATATTTTTCAACGAGATATTAATCACTTTATTTAAAGTTTAAACACGGTAGAAATAAAATGCTCGAACGGAATAGATAACAATCGGCATCTGTCGGAACCAGAGGACAAATAGCAATCACATTCGAGATTCCAACAGCGTTGTCAGACACACCCATGCGGGTAGGATTACAGGTCGACACCTTATTAAACTCTGCCTGCTGTTCAAACATTCACTGCCATCGATCGATCCAAGAACGTTTGAGTTGTGTTTTATCTGATGTTATGGGTAAAATATTTGCTTATTTCATGAGAATAATCTAATGAATATGTTAATTTTAGTTGTGTACTTATTCTTACATCTAGTGCAATGGTGGTTAAACGGTTGACTTATTTTAGTCCTTATACTGAAGCTTGATCCTTTTTTATATTTGAAAATAGTTAATTTTGCTATTTTACGTTGTTAATACATAAATAATAATATACATTTTTTAAAGTACTCTTTTAATAGTTACACTTTCCCTGTTAATTATTTTCTACCAAATCTACTGTCTAATAATTGAAACTTCTACTCTATTTTCGACATTCAACTTAGTTTTGCGTAGTTAAAAGATGGCACGTACTAAACACTTCTTTTAGTTATTTTTGTCTGCTATTTGATAGGGGATATATTGACAAAGACAGGTAAAGCACTCAAATTTATTTAGAGTTTGTTTTCCTGTTTGTCATTTTGTTGCTTCTTACACAGTGAGTGGCGTTACGGAAGTCCAAACTTTAAGATAATATATATATGTAATATAAGTATAGATATTGTGTTTTTAGATAAGTAAGATTTCATCTTGGTGTAGTAACTCGTACTGTTAACGCATGCTATAAACGAAAAACTATAATGGTTATCGTAACCATTAAATACTCGGTTCACAGTCACGGAGCTGAAATTACAAGTGGAATAAACTTCTGAATCTTTGGTCTTAAATTTTAATAGTGAGTAATTACTTTCTTTAGTATATTTACATAAATGTCATACAAACACTGACTCATCAAAATTTTCACTGATCCTTTTAATTTAATCTTGTGCAATCTTAAGTACAGTATGATGCAATCAAGCCAAATGTGTAGTTCAATCAGCTGGATACATTACTAATTAATTTGAATATTCCTGAGCGAGCTTATGTGTATTAATATTTATGCGAGACGTTGGAAATTGTATATTACTGATACGGAATATGATAACAAGGCAAGATAATCAAGACTTTGTATACAAATATACAAATGACGAGATTTGATGTGTGCACATTACCAGGAACCAATGAGCTTGCTTGCTGTTATTGATGAAAGTGGACGAAAAAAGTTGTGTCACCTCCATAGTAAGTGGAGATCAGCTATCTCTTTCTACCCTCTGAGAAATAGACGTGACTTGTTATGGTATATAATTTAGTGTTGTTCCAGATTTTAATGTTGTTGCCACAACAAAAAACATAATACTAGTCCTGTACTATAGCATATTGTTAACTTAAGTCTCGGAGTTTACAACTGCAGTTTATAAATAAATAATTTGGATTATCTTTGATAAATTTATAGTTGTTGGATGGTGAAGAATTAATTTGTCATATGTAATAAAATTGTCTTATCTTTGAAAAAGTCGCTGACGGAGTAATAGGTTTAGTTAATTATACTTAATTGACATTTATCGTTGTCAGTTATAATTATAAACCACACAAAAATGTATTGCAAAACTCGTTCTTATGTCAATTTCAACATAATCGCGGGTATGGTTTCTACAACAAACATACTTAGACACTATTTTAAACAAAAATACTAAATATTATTAGATTGTTTAATTGTCTCTTTGGTCTAGCAGTCTGCGTATGCGACTGTCGATCAAGACGTCTCAGAATCAATTCCCGGGTTGGGCCAAAAGTTTGTTGGGTTTTTCTTATAGTAAATTATTAATAGCAGCCCAGAATACGGAAGTTTGGCTGTTTCACGCTCATGTCTCGGAGAGCACTTTGAACCGTCGGTCCTGGTTGTCACTGGAGTACCACGGCCTCACAGGAAATCGACGAAGGATTATCTTGTTAGTAGGTATTTCTAGGTGGTGTACTCATGATCAGGTAGCCTCTCTATTAGTTGTTGTGTTGTGTGGTTGTTGGAAACATTTATTGCCTACTTTAATAATCATTATTTACATATTATTTTAAATACCATTTACATGTCTCTTACACAACTTTAATTAGGACTAGCACTACACCTTGACTATTCCCTTTTGTAGTTGGTTACTTCTCTGGCTCAACCCTTCCTGGTAATGTAATTGTTTTTTGATAGAAGACTGGAATTATTTTTACAATGTTGTTCCACATATTAACTTCTTTATATAACGTATATAAGGCAACATGTTTCGAACCAGAAGATAAAGTACAATCTCATTTTTGATTCTGATAACGTTGTCAGACACACCCTTACACGCAGGTTGACACCTTATTCAATTCCAACTGTGGTCGACTACGTGCATGTCTGTTGTTTGATTGAAAATACCACTAGGATAGGCTCATTTAATATATAGCGCAGACCACCTGGAGGACAAAATCAGCTTCTTTTAAGAGATTTTGTGAGGCAATGTTTGATGTTTTCATGTTTTCCAAAGCAAAAAATTTCAGTAAATTTCATGTTGTTTATCGTCAGCTTTAAATTTTAAAAATGTCACAAAAACGTGTACAAAGTCCCTAAGTTTTTTACATCGTAACATCTGGGATTATCTCTAAGTGTATCATAAGAATCTCTCATATTTTTCATTTGCTATTTTGGTTATCTGCTTGCATCACATTTTTCACACTTTTAGGCCTATAATCATCGTCACTACCTTCCTAATTTTTGGGGTCACCAGGCAGAGTGTCCTGATTGAGGTTTTCTTCTTTCATTGTCCTTGATATTTCGACATCTTCTTTAGGTACAATTTATTTACAATTTTAACTGCCTCTGTGGCGCAGTGGTAGCGAATTCGACTGCTATGCAGGGTTCGATTCCTGAGTCGGACCAAATATTTGTTTCGGAGTTTTGGTGTTTTCTATATATGTAATATGTCTGTATTTACAAAAAAGTATATAAGTATTAATATCAGTTGTCTAGTACCCATAGTACAAGCTCTGCTTAGTTTGGGACTACAATAATATTATTATTATTTATTTTATTTCTCATTCAGTTTTGGTTTTTCTTTTATGAACCCTCATCTGCCTGGCACTATCCTTGCGAATATGGTTGTTCTTTACATATAGTTTCAAGCGATAGATATTTGAGACGACGCAAATTACGTTTTCACTCTTTCTTATTTACAGGTATTTTAGACCGTTTATTTATTTATTACTAATAATCTTTTTGCACACGACGAACAAAGATGGACTTAATGAAACGCGACATTCTCTCCCAGCTAACCTTCAGGTGATGTAGAATTGAATTCTACAAAGACCATATCAGTCACACATATAAGAGGTAAACTTACACCCACTGCAATATACACTTTTACAAACACAATATTATTATTCTAAGATACTGCGTTCTAATGCACGTAACTTAATCTGAAGACCAAAACTGTTTAGAACATGAGGGAAGAGAGCTGTCGGCCCGTATTTCATAACATACAAGAGAAATTTACTCGGCATCGATAGAAATAACTTACGCCAGCTATGATATTAAAGTATCAACTTCCATTTTCCTCTTGTTTACAAGTTTTGAAGTTTGCAGAATGTTCAGTAATTGAGTTGCAGTTCTAATAACATTACAAGGAACACATTGCTCAGTGAAGACAAACTGTTTCACTTTATAAAACTTATCCATGAGTTTTATACCAATAACGTCCAGAAAAAGAATATGTTCCCCAATATATCAATATATCGCGACAGAAATTTCATCCCCATCATCTAGATAGTTGGCAGTCCACAACTGTGCGCTTTTCAAGGAACTTTCAGCCTCGCACAACAAAACTGTGGAAGGAACTGTCGCCTGCGGTATTCCCGGACCAATACGACCTTCAAACCTTCTGAAAAAGCCGGCAACGCACTTGTGACCATCAGACGATACGTATGCTCGTTTGCCACCTATATCATAAAAATTATATATATATATATATATATATGTATATANCACTGATGTACAATAGGGGTTGGGTTATGGGCCTCCGGTATCCTCACTTACACATATGTATGTGTGTGTATCTGACACATGTCTATATATATATATATATATATATCTGAGCATAATAATAAAACACATCATTTTAGGTTGGTCTACAAAGGCTTTTGATCGTAAAAGATGGTAGACCCTGTACAGAGGAGATAAACAGATCTAAAGTTTATAACTTTTTTATGTATAAGCCTGCCAAGTGACTATAAGCTGTCTGATGGAAAGAATGAGCAGAATCCAAGAACAGCGGCCACCATACTCATTGCGATGACTAAAAATGCATGGTAACCCTCAATACGCAATATTGAGTTACTTCTGAATTACTGGGCCTCCAATCTCATACACACCAACGAAACACGTCAGCATAAATGCTGTCAATTTAGATACTACATTTTGGGTCTACTGTAAGAGAGTATTACCATTCCCGACAAACCGGCCCGTTCGTGCTGAAATAAGCGTGGTTCGGCTACCTTGAACTTGTACTTTAAAGAAACCTGGTGTTAAACATATTCATAATGTAATATATCCATCTAAATAAAACATAACGTCAATTATTACGTATTATAAATTGAATATACTAAACACTGCGACATAACAGCGAAAATCAGCTGACTCTATCTTTCTCGCTCGGGTACACTCGGCGGTCCCGGGTTTAACCGAGCGATTAATGGTCAACTCTCCCCTCGTTTTACGAATTCTCGATCAGGTCACATGTCGCAATACGAGTTTAATATTATATAAACACAAAAATTGAAACATCAACTACATTATTACTGCGTCGTTGGTGTATTGGTAGCGCATGCAACTGCTGTGCGTGAGGTCTCGGGTTAGATTCCTAAATCGAACCCAATGTTTCTATGATAATCAAATATTTGTTTCGGAGTTAGTGTGTTTTTATGCAAAACATGTATGAATTTACAAAAAAAGGTTTGTAAGTATTCTATTATTATTTGTTGTTGTTTTCAATAAACACCACGAAGACCTTGCAGTGTCTGTTTGGGTAACGCTAGTCAATCCAGCTTTCATAGTATCAGCTCTGCTTAGTATGAAGCTAGATGGTGTTGCATCAGATGACCGAGAAACATTCATTTATATATATCGACACAATGCAACGAGAAATGTTTGTAGAAATCAGACTCGAAGTTTGCAGCCACATCATATTCAATAACATATGTATATATCGTGACCCTTGTCAAAGCTAAGTATTAGCTTGTAGATAAACACGAATCGAAGGTTAACAATGGTGTTCGGTGACAAGATGAGGGCTTACATAAATGTGAGCAGCTTTTCTGAATGAAAAAGGTTCTCCGCATTGTATCCTTGTACATTTTCTCATAATTCGCCATGTAAACTCATGAATGAAACTATGTAAATAAACAATATTCAGTGAAGATATTCATACATAATAATTTGTTTTCGCTTGTTTATCAATGAATTTATGCGAATAACATAATTACGTTTGAGACACGACGGACTGAAAAGCTGAGCAATATCTGTCGAATGGTAGTTTTACTTAATGTGATTCACAAAGTTGATGTACAATCATAAATAAACAATAAATATGAGTACAAAAATAATCTGATTGACATCTACTGGATGCTTATTAAAGTAAGTCCGTTATAACAAAACTACGTAAAACAGAATCTTACCCAATTGATTATACATATAACTAGATGAACTAAGCGGTGTTACCCGCAGTAAAACTTCACATGCAGGCAACACCAGGTCGAATCAATTTCTTTTGTTTATTCTAAATCACTCTTGAATCCTCAGGAATAAACACAAAAAATAGATTAAAATCGTTTTAACTGATTAAAGTTAAAAAAGTAACCAGAATGCTTTACAATTGACCACCCGTGTAGGGTGACGTAGTGATGTAAGCGGTCACATCACCGTTTCCTATTGCACTGAGAGTTGTGAGTTCGACGTGTACTTTTTGTCCGAAAGTTATTTCTCTGAGTTTGGGTATTATTTTTGTACGTTTCTTGAATATTTATGATACCTCCATGACATAGGAGTGGCTTGCTTTAAAAAAAGAAAACAAAGTAAAACTTACCCATAATCAGCATTATAACAGGCAGTGTTGACAAACAGGCTAGGAACACTGTCATCAGAACTGAAACAAAAACGATCACAAACACTGGGGTAACTATGGTATTCAACATGTGTTCAAATATATAACAGATTCATTCGTTGTAAATATTTTGTGATGCTCGGGACTCCAAGGATTTCCTTTTGAGGGTGACCTGGTTCCCCGACTTCTAGTACTCGAGATGGTGTGCGGTTTTTAGTCGGTTCGAGTCTGACATTGGCACCAATTGGTGGTATCCGAGAGAATTTTCACACAAAAAAAGAAGGGTAAATTAATGACTTTCTCTATCAAGGACAAAAAATATAATTATTTCGATTCTTTCAATTTCAAAACAAATATTGTAGCTCATACTACTTTTTAAGTTTAGGTTAGTGTTTAATTTTCAAATGAAAAAAGAATATCTTAAACATTTAGATTTTCGTCTTTTACTTTATACATACTGATGGTAAAGGAAATGAATTACACAGTGTACAAAAATTAAGTCCACCTTTTACTTGTCAAAAGTCCGAAGTACTCATAACTTTAATAGCTATTTAGACATAAAGATATGTACAAAGTTGATTATAAGAGTTCATCTAAAACTACTCACTAGTCCTATTCATAATCTTCGCTGCCCTGCAAACAAAATCAACAGTTCCCGAGGCCTCCATATTTGCATCCTTGAGTTGATAGGCAACGGAACCGTAAGTTGTGAGGCCAATTCCAAGACCTAGGCCATGACTGTCGTTATACTTCGCCTGTTCTCCACATAGACGCCGTTGTTCATCTCCTGATACCTGTGAATCAAGGACCTAATAAGACAATATAGTGAATACTAGCGGCTACCGAGAGCTTTATTGCACTACAGGACAAACGTTTGAACTTTATCAACTAATAATTCCGTGTTTTAAAAATATTTCTTGGCAGAAGAACGTGGTTTAAATCATCTGGACTGATTTTTGTCTGGAATAGGCAACAAACGAGCAGACTTATCGCCTAAAGGTTAGCGATTACCGCAATCCATGGACACCCGCAACACCAGAAGCATCAAGAGTGCAAGCCTGGATGGGTAGGGGGACGCGGGAAGAGTTTCGGACCATTATCTGTACATTCCAAGCGTCTACCTGATGGCGTTATCAATATCGAGTAAAACGAACAAAAAGACACGTTTATTGTATGTGAGTCTCCTTTAAATATTTAATTTTAGTAGTTTTAGTATATGTTGTTACATCGGCAACAGAAATACATCATCTCTGAAAGTTTCAACTGTCTGTCACGGTTCATGAGATACAGCCTGGTGATAGACTACAGACAGATGGACTGCAAAATCTTAGTAATAGGGCCTTGTTTTACCTTTCAAGCACGATAACCTAAAATGGCGTTGCTTAAAGCAAAAAAAAAAAATAAGTCAGCAGTTACCTGACTGACGGAACTGGAGGCTCGACGGGAACCGGTATCTGACAAACCACTTGTACCGCTCTGACGACCAGCCAACGATGCTCTGTACGGTGACATGCTCCTGCCTCGAGTACCTAGACAGTAAATATATTTTTCAGTAATAGGGGCTTATTTTCTAGTGAAATTTAACAGGGATGGTATTATATATAAAATTACGTTTAGAAATTCAGCTTAAATAGTTGATACGTTGGCTGTAACCTTGGCTTGGTAAGCTGGCTAGAATATACTCATAAGCAATATTCATTTCCTATCTTGACCTCATCTTTCATAGTATATAAAAGGATTGTTATTTATTTATTAATATATTAATATGTTATATTCATAATGTGTAAAGATGTCGTTTAGGTAAAGGCCGAGTCTATCTGTTTTTGTTTCTATTTAATCGTCACTGTGGAACTAGATACCTCCAAAACTTAATAGTTTCAAATATAATGTTTTCGGTTGAAATATATAAAAAAATATTAATTTTAGTTTAGCTTTGCGATATCACCTTGTTTTAGATTTACAAGTAACATCTTAAAATATTGCATTATTGTAATAGTAATATGAATAATATGAATAGTAAAAATATACGGACTTCAAGTACTGGACCAAATGAACTGGGACCACAGCACCAGCTTTCAAATAAAAAAGAAAACATTAAAATTTATGCGGTAAAAAACTAAAAAAAAACATTCGATTAAACAACCTCTTTCCTTTATGAAGTCGGTTAAAAAGCTTTATAATGTAGGTATGTTGTGAACCTTTCTGATCATTGTAACCGAAACAAATATGTTCGAAATAATCGGATTGTTATGAAATTCAATTAGTGGTTGTTCTGTGAAATTCAGTCAATAATCCTGTAATTAATTGGATATTGAAATGAACTCAATAATGTAAAATCTTCATGCTTGTTTTTGAATAGCATTTATAGACATATCGATATCTCATTGAAATTAATATTAAATCGTTTAGGAGTATTAAACATACTGCTTATTTATTCAATATTTTAATTACATATTCAGTATACTACATTATTTTATTCAATGTTTTGGTAACGGCGACAGGAGAAAAGCCGCGCGACTGCCTCCCTGGCACAGTGGTAACTCATGCAACTACTGTGCTTGAGGTGTCGGGTTCGATTCCCGGTAAAACCAAATGTTTGTATGATCTGCAAGTATTTGTTTCAGAGTTTGGGTGTTTTATATGGAAAATACGTATGTACAAAAGAAAGTATATATGTATTTATATCAGTTGTCTAATACCCATAGACCATAGTACAAGTTCTGCTTAATTTGGGACTAGATGTAGTAGTTTACAAAAATAAACAAAAGACAGAATAATAAAACAGAGATACTTTTAAGCAAAAAATTATGCTTACCAGCCACTTGACTTTCTTCACTTGCCCGCCTTTCCCTTGATACCAATGGTTCCTGAAATGTCAGCGTCAAACTTCCCCTTGGACTGATGCGCGAAACATCCTCAGCACCAGTAACTAGGCTACCCCTTGCACTTTTTTCTGAAGGGGCAATACTTCCCCTAGGACTCCTCTGGGAGTCAGGAATTAGAGAACCTCTTGGACTTCGTATATCTTGAATATCCTTCTTCAATGTATGGTCTGGCCCTATGCTGCCTCTTGGGCTGGTTCTCGGGCTAGGCCCTAATTCTTTTTGACTTCTCGCAGGATCTATCTGAATACTGGCTACAGAGTGACGTGGACTTCTTCCAACATCTGGTACCAAGGAATTTCGCGGTTGATTCCATGATGTACCTTCAGGTACTAAACTTCTTCTAGGACTTCTGGCGGTTGCGTCAGGTGCAATACTATTTCTTGGGCTTCTGTTAAAATCTTGAGGATTTAAACTTAGTCTGGACCCATATGTCATGTCAACTGCTAAATTATTTCTTGAAGGGGCTAAACTGTTTCTGTGGATAGGTAAATTCGTGTCTGGAACTATGGAGTTCCTAGCAGACCTAGATTCAGGAACTAATGAGTGACGAGGACTTCTGTGATAGTTCTCTAGTGCTGCATCTGGTGCTAGACTTGCTCGTGGACTCCTTTGAGGAGGTGGAGCTGTAGGTTCCATTTCTTCATCGGTTTCAGTAGCAGCTAGTGATGCTCTTCGTGATGGTTGAGCTGATGCTCGTGGTGATCTTGCTTGAGGTGAAGTTGCAGCGCTTCTTGACGCGCGCCGTCGCCGTGACGATGACGACCGATGTAACATTTTGTAGTATAAGACAGTCAACTATAGTTTCGTCTTCGTCACTTGTGACCGATCCATCCTTATCTGTGAACAATAAGAGTCTTGTTATTTTTCATATTAAGTATTCTCCCTTCTTTTGTAAAACTCTCAAACAAAATTGTATTAAGCCGTGTTAAACAATCATTCAATCTTCCATGTTCACGGCCTTGAGCCACAAATCTTAACGATGTATAAACAAACAAACTCGGCGTAATAATCCCTCCTAATTTATCATGTGCTTGCACGTTTGTTGGAAATGTTGCTCGTCACGCTAACAAAATTACCTTTTTATTCATGAAAACCACGATCATATCATTCATATTCTCTTAGAAGTGATGTAAAAATTACTGGTTCATTCAATAGCTGCTCTAAAGATCTTGTTTAATAAAGTAGATATTGACAGTTTCTTTCACAAAATGTGTTAGAATTTAAATAATTATTACTATTATAAATATTTAATATCTGTATAACCTGTATTCTTATTTCGAGAAAAAAATAAATGCCACATAACAGTTTATTCATGGCCACAGTGGAATCAGTCCGTCGTAACAAGCAGTTTTAAATGTTTGGATATTCGGCTTTTCTTATGTGTGTATCTCGGGAATACCGGTAAATGTCAAGCACAAAATTGCCGAGGCAAAAATAAAAATATTTATAGCCCACATTTTCCCGTAGATGTACATTCAATCATACATAATGAAATAAAAAGAACAAGTCAATTTTAATGTAAATCTTTTAGTCCCAAACAATACAATGGATCAATAGGAAATAAAACCTAAGAAAAGATTTATTTTCTTTTCAACTTAAGTGTTTGCTTGGCTTCTCCATTTCCCATCCAATTCAGTAGATTGAATCGTAAGATGCTGAAAAATTGTTGGTACTTTAAATTTCTTTGAGACAATATTTCAGGATTGTGAGAAAAGTAAATACACTCACACCAGTAGACATTCAGCATTACTATTATTATAATTAACGCTTAGGAAGATTGTTCATTATATAGACAGTTTTTAAAATTGTGTTGTAAAAATATATAATGTACAACCACATGATTTTAAAAGAGTACGATGACACTATAAAGTACATGATAATATTTAAATGATGGGAATATCTAATATAGGAGATGATAGGTACCTTTTTTATATAATATGCTGTATATATTAAAGGTCTATAATATGTTAATTAATTTTTAATTTTTGCTTCTATTTTCTGAGAGTCTTCATCATCATCATCAGCCTATCGCAGTCCACTGCTGGACATAGGCCTCTCCAATTTCTGAGAGTCTGACCTCAATTATTCCTAAAAAATATTTGTTCAAGAATATTAATTCTGAAATCCTAATCAAGTTTCATATTTATTGAAAAAAAAGAAGAATTAAGACAAATCTAGTGACACCTTAAACGCTAAATGGCCATGAAGCAGCTTGGGTTTTCATACACACTCGAAAATTTTTTTTATGGAATAGTGGGCAAACGACCAGACGTATCGCCTGATGGTAAGCTATTACCGCCGCCCATGGACACCCTTACACCAGAGCGGCCTTGGGTGATGGGGAAGGGGATGAGGGGAAGGGTTGGATTATGGGCCTCCGGCAGCCTCACTCACTCGGTGAAACACAGCGCAGGCGCTGTTTTACACCGGTTTTCTGTGTGGCCGTGGTATCACTCCAGTCGAGCCGGCCCATGCATGCCGAAGCGTGGCTCTCCCACGGTCAAAACACTTACGTGAAATCTGATGTAGACAAGTAAAAATGGTTAACAAAAAGTTCTTATTTCAGATTAAATCCTTTTTAAATTTTAAAACATAAAGAAAGAAGCTCCAGAAATATTTTTAGATGAATAATACCGTAATGCAAATTATACAATAGCCACATATATTCAATAAGCAGATATATTCTGCCTTGATTTTCTTGGGGGATCCATTGAGTTCTAATTTAAAAGAGACCTTCGTATTACTATATTAGGAATTAAAACTTTCGTGATGGACCTTAAAGTTTCTCTTTGCTTAAGGAGGGAATGGTTTTCTTTTTATTTTATGAACGACATATTAATGAAATATAAAATTGTGTACCTGTATTTTTTTTAATCTGAAGCACTTAATCATAGGTCTTAGTCACCTATCATCATGTCAATTTTATTGGTTATTCGCTCAGTCTTCAAATCATTATCATCATGAGGGTATTGTTGTAGTGCTGTAATGATGAACATAAGATTCATCCATCTGACGCAAATCGTCACTTATTTTGTCGAAACGTGATCTCCAAATACAGATTAAACAAAAAAAACCGGTCAAGAGCGAGTTGGACTCCGGTCCCGTACAAACCTGTAGGTACCTTTATATTACTAAAAATGTATGCTTTTAGTAATTTTTACTTTATCAGTGTTATAGCACGTTGTTTCGTACCAAATTTAATAGGAAGTACCCTGTAGGTTTTGATTCCCTTGCGAGTTTCGAAAAACAGCATAAATGTCTTATTATATGATGTAACTAAAAATTTATGATTTTCGCAATTTTTCCTTTATCTGTGCTCTGTATAAGACGTTGCTTCGCACTAAATTTCAAGCCTATAAGTGAACAGGAAGATCCCTGTATATTTTGATTCCCTTGTGAGTGTAGAAAATTTACAGCATAAATGACTGTATTTTTTTATTACGTTGGCTTAGATGTTTGATTTTCACAGCTCCAAAGAATAGTTGCCTTGAGTCTACTGTCCCTTGCAGTCCATCATCAAATCAGTCAATTAAATAGAATCAAGTCAATTCATATCCAATACTCAAGTTTTGAATTTCAGTTTGATACCTGTATGCGTTCCTGTGAAAAAGAGTTTTGAAAAGCAGTCAGACAAACGGACTACAAAGTGATCCTATAAGGATTCCATTTATTTTTCCATTTGAGGCACGGAACCCTAAATATTACTGACGATAATAACGTTCTGGATTTTCATTATTATAATACACAAAATAATATGTCAAAACATTGTTTTAAATTAAAGTAATCAATCAACATACAGATTTTACAAATTTACCAGAATTAGGTTTTAAATTTTAATCAAACATAGCATTTACAATATAGTGTTTAAATTTAATTCGACAAATCGGTTAGGCAAGACTGTTAGAAACTGAATGAGCATAAAGCCTCAGGCAAAAGCTTATATGGTATTAAATAACGTTTTCTAGTAAAACAATTCACAATGTAAGATATTAATATGTACAAAGTTTAGAGCACATTTCTTGTTATCTAATAAATTAAACTTAGATTAAGCTTAATATTTTAACTCTGAATTCACCTATATTAAAGTTCTGGTTTCAGAATAGATGATTCGAAATTGTCAGACTTGCACAAATTACCGAAATCGTTTATGTTTGTAAGTAACGCAAGAAAGTAAAGTAAAATTATGTACTCTGTCTATTTCTCTATTTAGGTTTAGGAACTTGAATAGCATGTGTTCAGTAGTTCAGGAAGTTAAACACATAGATTACCAAAACTATTAGTCAGTTAAAAACGAAAAATCTGCACCATGCTTCAAAATTCATGCTTATCTTGACTTAACCCAAACTATTGAGGTCTCATATCATTTCTCTTATAAACATATATATTAAAAGCATCGTACTGTCGAAAATCCGTAATCGGTTTGTTTACGTCACCCTAAATTCTGTCGAGGAGTCGAATTCAGATTATGAACATAAGTCGTGTTTCTATGCAAAATAAAACGAAACAATCACTTCTATCTTACTCCCGCCCACTGCATTTTCAAACGAAAAATAACAATCATTACATAATAGCATTCAAGGACGCTTTTTTAATTCTGTCGGCGTTGAAAGCCGAGCTGACTGCTACGAACGTCGTAGTGTCCTTGCGATTGGAAAAAAAAATTGTGGCGCTTTTTTTCGATATTTTGTTGTAAAAAGCATAACTAAAGGATGCCTAGATAAAAAATCTATCTATTAACACTATTAGTGACTCTTAGTGTGCCTTGACTTTGAAAATGTAAAAAATGTAAAAGAACTTATAAATCTGATACTTATATTATGAACAGTTTACACACAAATTACACCCTAATACTTTTAAATCAAGCCACTTCATTACGGCACTTGTCGTCAAACCCACTAGTTACTGTTATTAAATAAATATTTGAAACATTTTACACACAACGCCATCTAGTCCCACACTAGACAGAGCTTGAATTATGGGTTCTAGACAACTGATATGAATACATATATATACTTTTTTTTTTTAAATACTTACACATCATACAAAGAAAACACCCAATCTCCGAAACAAATATTTGTAGATCATACAAACATTTAACCGGACCCGAGAATCGAACCCGAGACCTCAAGAACAGCAGTCGCATACGCTACCGTTGCGCAACCGAGGCAGTTAAAAATATTGTTATTGTTTTTCGGGAACACTTGAGCGTGTGAGAAATGGCTCGCCAAGTTCTTATAATCGTTTAAAAAATATATATTGATATATGTCTAGTGATTATTCAATTCAATATAGCTATAAAATAAAACCAAAACCGTAAGATTTTTTTATTTTTTAATATACCCAGTTATACACAAATTTATCGCTTTTTCATTTCTCTCTTCATTTCCAGTGATGTTGAAAGTATTACTTTACTAATTTATATTCAAAAACATTACCGGACTGTTTCAAATAACACATTTATTTATTCAAGTAAAGAATAAACACACCGCCTCGTCGTAAGCACTTAATCTTGGTCTAACCCGTTCTCTGCCCACTCGTATGTTGGGCAGACATCATTCTGTCATGTTTATCTTACCGTAATTCAAATTAAACCTAACCACTTGGTAAATAACAGCTTCTCTTTCATCCTATGGTTTAGACCTTAGATCTAAAACTGCGTTAATTTAGTAAAGGAGAATTTTTCAGACTTACAATCTTACCTCAAAGCTTTTAATGAACGCTATTCAAGATATAATAGTCTTTTTTTATTGAGGGATGGAAATTCCATCAGATCTCTGACTTCTTAGAAATGTAGAAGTTTGGAGTATTTGATGATTTCACTTAAAACCAACCCGACGGCAGACCTCAAATACTCTGGGAGGACATAGAAATTGTCATTTCAGGTACTCCTTAAACCGACACCCCCCTTTTTCAGGCTAGGTGAATCGGCTTCCCTCCTCAATCGATTAATTTACTCAACTTTAAAAAATAGAGTTAATATAATTAAGGAAGTATGCTGTATCACAGATCCATTATTTAGGTGGGATTTTTAAATTGATTGTAGCTTTATCGGTACAAGTGACGGCTCTAGGAATTCATATAATTACAATTTATAACAGTATACGTGATTGACTGAATAGTTGGTTTAGTAGTTTAAGCGGTTGCGATAACACTTACCACTACATCAAGTATTGTGGGTTCGAATCAGACATGGGACCAAACTTTGTGTGATAAACAAATTGTTTTTCCGAGTCTGGGTGTTCTTTGTATACGTTTCACATATGTTCGTAGAGCCCCTCCGCCACGGGATGTTTATTCCTAATACGGGAGTTGTCTTTTTACGTTATGATGTCTTCATTATTTTTAGCA
The DNA here is from genome assembly GCA_003709505.1 of Hyphantria cunea. Taxonomy (NCBI): domain Eukaryota; kingdom Metazoa; phylum Arthropoda; class Insecta; order Lepidoptera; family Erebidae; genus Hyphantria; species Hyphantria cunea. The sequence continues at coordinate 151,861 of PKRV01001230.1, forward strand.
TAATCGTGTATACATACGTAATATACAAATTCTTCGTGTCACAGTCCTGTTAATACGTCTACTATACTATATAATGATTGGATATGATGGTCAAATAGAACGATTACGGCGCAATCTATTCCCAAAAGCACTTTTCTGTTTAAAACTCTATCGTCTTCAAGTATAGAAATATATTTCGGTCGATTTATTGTCTAATGGTTTCAGCCTTCCTGACGCAATTTTATTTAATGGGTACTCAAGCCGTAAGTGAATGCTACTATTTTACGCTTCGAAAGACAAAACACTTTGTGCAAAATTTTGTGGCAATATTCGAAATAGACATTTTGTCAAATGGACATTCGTATAGAAATTCATTTTGACATCAACACACAAAGAAGTCCTAAAATTTAAATTTTAGGACTTGGTGTGATGATCAAAAAAATGGTATAAGTGGAAGTGTAAGTCCGCACGTTTTAACAAAACACTTCAAGAATTTTCTTGCACATTCCAATCATTCTATATTTGTTACATCAAATATAATTTCAAGATTTAATTTAAAAAAATGTACTGGAAATATAGAAATTCCATTCCTTTTTTATTACTCTTATAATTTCGTTATTCATTTCTGAATGTGTGTGTGTGTGTGTGTGTGTGTGTGTGTGTGTGTGTGTCTGAGTGTGTGACACTTTCTTTTAAATGCCGAAATCTAGACAAAATTTAGCTAATGAGGCTACTTAATAATGTGTAAGTGATAAAAGAGTGAAATGTGGCGCTCAAAGCCCAACTGGGCTTTATGGATTATTATGGATTGTTGATTGATAAAAGAGTGACACTGATTTCATGAAATATTATACATGAAATATTTGTTATGTTCGACTATAAATGTGTATTTAAAGAAAGTGATGCCTAATTAAAGTTTACAGTAAAACAGGAGTTTTAGTCATTCTAAGATCTGTACTGTTTAATGTCTTAAATGGATTTCGCTCTTGCTTCTAAGCTTGATTACGGCCTTGAGTAATTAAATTTATTTAAATTTCTTTAATTTTAAAGTAGATGTCGAAAACTTTATTCCAATTTGTCCAGGCGTTGAGCTGCTGTTTTACTTTCTAGAAAATAATGTAGAAACTGAATCGAAATGTTATTGTTGTTGAAATAAGAGATTATTGTCTTATAAAGCGTTGGAAACTTATTGTATTTTGGAAATTGGATTTGATTCAATGCTTTAGTATAAAATTAACATTTTGAATAATTAAATATTGAAACTGAATCTGACATCTGTTTTGTCGCAACGTCATTGTTTCGTCAAATCGTATTATGGTGACACCTACGCCTAAGTCACAATACATTACAAATAAATAATTGCAATTGTACAGAATATTTTAATATTTAGTTTTCAATGTATTTACGTTTCTTAATATAAATTCTTCTTCTCACTCGCTTCACCTTTGGCAGAGCAGTCGTGTTTACTTGTGGCTCTCTTTAGAATATATCTGCAGAGGTTTCCTATTGCCTTCTGCGCCAAACTTTTTGGGATTTTTTAGATCCCAAGGCTGATGGAGCCTCTACCGCTAGGTTATCCGAGCAGGTAAGCGTTATCCCGCCATATTTCAATCGCCATTTCCTCGTCAGTTATCTAGCAGGGAGCAGCACGTGCAGGTGACGTTGACATTTGGAGCTGACTGGGTATTATTGTCATTCTCCGCCTTACCCCCAAAATAGTACAAAATATGAAGCCTAATACAATTTTCTTTTAAACTTGAATATACTTTGCTGCGTTTTTCCGTGATAGCTCGTTACATCAAAATATACAGAAGGTCTAGAAACTAAGCTATATAATTTCAAGTTTCAAGTCTGTTGACACCAGATCTATAGATTTTCTGTAATTGAACCAAAATATGACTTCATCGCCAATTAACAAACGACTGTTATTTCAATTGGATATCATATTATCGCTCCTCTCTGTTACAAATATATTTCTAAAATGTTTTTCTGAAAATAGAGTTTTATTTCTGCTTCTGTGTGGAATATTTTTGTAGTATTTAAGGTTCTGAATTTCATATTCATTGTGTAATTACGTTCCTTAACATAGCTTTCTCATATTACACTGCTTTGCTTAAGTACTAAGCAAAACCAAAGAAGGGTGTTTTGAAAGCAGCGAAGAAATCAGAAGACGTAGTTGATATAATACCAAACACACATACTGGGATAAACAAAATTTAGGTCAGTCATTCTTGAAAGGATTTGGTTAGCAAAAATTTTTGTTGTTAAGATATAACTACAGCATATTCGTAAATATATAGACAAAACACGTGTAGAATTAACAGGTCAAAAATACTATCAAGTCGAGTCGGAACATGTTTTTTTATTAACTCCCAAACTTTCATTTTGATATGACTGATAGATGTGTGTTTCTTCTTTTGTGTTCTTGAAAGGATTTGGTTGACAAAAAAAATTGTAGTAAAGGTACAACAACAGCTATGGGTAACACCACGGGGCTTAACCAGTATACAGTAATTCATGAATCAAAACAAATCATCCATCACACTGATTAATTAATTTAATAACGGTCGCCATTATTGCTGTGTTTCAATCAATATACATGACAATTGTACTATTATTACTTGAGCATCCCTGAAGTTTCGTTAATCAAACCATGTGCCCCGAACTCGAATAATTACTAAGCCTCGGGTACAGTATATATGGTAAGCTAACTAAGCCCCGCAAGGTTACTCTCAGTTGTTGTTATACCGAAAGCATATCAAAAAGCGCCCAGCCGTTTCAGAGATTAGCCGGAACAAACAGACAAACAGACAAAAATTTTAAAGGTTGGTTTATTATGAAATTACCGTATATAAAATAATTGAATAAATATTTCGGGCATATTATACTCAACGCCATCTAGTCCCAAGCTAAGCAGAGCTTGTGTTATAGGTACTAAATAACTAATATAAATACATATTTACTTTTTTGTTAATATATACATATTATACACAGAAAACACTCAAACTCAGAAATAAATAATTGCAGATCATACAAACATTTGGTCTGGCCCGGGAATCGAAGCCTAGATCAAGTACAGCAGTCGCATACACTCCCACTGCGTCACAGAGGCAGTCAAATATTTAAATTTCATATTTATTTCTTGAAAAGCTGTTATTTTGAAATTACAAACAGACACTTGAATTTTATTTATTTATAAATATGTATAGACAAAACACGTGTGGAATTAACAACAGGTAGATAATACTACCAACTCTAGTCGGAACCATATTTTTAATAAGTCCTCTAAGGGTTCCGTTTTTCTTTTTAAGTACGGAACCCTAAAAACAAACAAAATATTATTTTTGAATTTGGAATCCATGATTTTAATGCGATTGTACATTGTGTTTTCTTATTTTTGAGCAAATATTTTGTAAAATATTTTGAGACATTAAAATGGAGTGGAGTGATAAAGAGAACCGAATAGCTGTGATTGCATTGCATAAATTAGGTACGGGGCCAATTTTTTTTTTATGGAAATTTGGCAATAGGGCATACGTATCGCCTGATGGTAAGCGATTACCGCCGCCCATGGACACCCGCAACACCAGAGGCGTTACAAATGCGTTGCGGGCCTTGCGGGATGGGAAGGGGGATGAGGGGAAGGGTTGGATTATGGGCCTCCGGTATCCTCACTCACTCGGTGAAACACAGAGCAGGCGCTGTTTCACACCGGTATTCTGTGAGGCCGTGGCATTACTGCGGTCGAGCCGGCCCATGCATGCCGAAGCGTGGCTAAATTTGTTATGTAGGATTCGAATTTTTTTTTCAAATCCTGCGTGTGTTGTTGTTGATATATGTATTGGTATCAATCAAATGTTTGTGTACCGGGCTATTACACGGGGTTGTATACGGGATAGGTACAATGAAACCTCCTCTGTTCGTGACAGAAAAGACCTGGCCGTTCAAGTAGTGTTCGTACAAAAAAGACGATCAAAGCCGTAAGGGAAATGATTCGAAGAAATCCCATCCGAACGCAAAAAAACATATCTCGGGAGATGAAGACAACACACCAAGAATCATGTTGTGTTTATTAAAAGATGATATAAGACTTGCTGCCTTATAAGACCTATAAGAATCACTCTGGTCATTTCTTAACTGATAATTTAAAAAAAGAATATGGAATCAAAATCAAAACAACTACTTAAGCGGTAAGCAAGCGGTCACAAAAAAAAATTGTAACGGATTTTTACAATTGATTGATTTACAATTGATTTTAATAAACAAAATATTGTTTTTAGGGGTGACTAATCGAGATTAGTCCTTTCAGCCAGAATCTGGACCCCGTCATAAAGCTCGATTCACCCAATCTCGGTTAGAAACGAACTTTCTGGACGTCACCAGAGCTGAAGACTGCCCGTCATCTAGTCCTCGTCATAAACTATTTGATCAAGATTATTTTCAATTTTAGAGGGTAAAGCTTGCTCAAAACGCCTGATAATTTGGAGTCCCTAAAACAATTCATACAATTGGCAGTGAACCATTTTCCCATAGAAGGAGTGCGTGCTGCTATTGATAACTGACCTCAGCGTTTAAAGGACTGTATTTTAGCCATAGAAGAACATTTGAAAAAAAAAATTCTCGGATGGGACCACATATTTGTATGATGCGCAAAATTTTTCGGAGTTTGGGTGTTTTCTATGTATAATATGTATATATTTAGAAAACAAAACAATGTATTTATTTAAAAAGTATTCATTACAATCTTCGTCTTACGTCGTCTTTTTGAATAAATTCGTTTGATAGCAATGAGGTCAAAATATGACTAAGCGGTAATTGAGGGACCTATCCCTCAAATACTACTTTGTTAGTTAGCTGATCTTCCTACTGTCAATATTTTTCTATGGAATACGTTTCTTCTGAAAAGCTTTAATAGTAAGTACTAAATTTGTAATTACTTCGTTTATAATTAGTCTTTTAATTTTTTTTTGCGGTTTGTACAGTCAATTTATTTCACAATATATTTCTTCTAAAAGGAAATCTTTGATAATGAATAAAAAAAAATTAATTAAGCAGCTATTCGGAGAAAATTGGACAAGCCTCGAATATCAAAAACGTCAACGAGATGTTTTAATTTACAAATCTAATTATTTTCCGTTTAGAGGAAATATCAAAGTGGGTTAAGCCCTCCGAGGTTCTAACGAAGTTTATTGAAGATAAACGAATCGGTATGATTCGCAATTATATTTCAATGCTGTGTTAAATTAATCTATTGTAACGTTATCTGGCTTTGTCGTAATAGAATAATTAGATAAACAATTTAGATTGAAATCTATACCACAAACGAATAATTTACTGCCGATTTGGAAATCAAATATGGCTGAGTTAGTACATTATATGTTTTACCTATTTTCCAGATATATTAGATTATCATATATTAAAAGAAAAATATTACAGGTTATTTACAAAAAATATTACCCATCACTAAAACCTTCCAGTGGAAAGGTGCCCAATATAATTGCAGCATTGCCGCGTTAAATGGGCAGCCTTTGCACCAGGAACGAACCGGAATGGGAGTCACCCAGTTTAATTAAGTGCTCCTAGTTTTGATTTTAGATAGGTATACATACAAGGTACTCGTGAAGCTTTATTATTCTGTTCCTCCCTTCTGTTTGTCCGTCTGTCCTTCCACTACTTAGGTGAATGACTGTATAACTTTCATAGCAGTAGAGCCACACTGATTAGTACGAACGAGTCGGTTCGACCGGGGTGGTACTATCCTCTTACAGAAGTTCAACTTAATTCGCCAGCATTTGTGCTCTCGTGTTTCGTTGGTAAGTGCGAGACCGGAATGATCCACTGATGCAAAAGCATCTCAACAAGCCACAATGGTGTGGGTCATTATGCTGCATTGATGCATGGTCTGTATTCTCAATGAGTATTTTTTTTGGCAAATGCATACATATTATACGAAGAAAACACTCAAACTCCGAAACAAATATTTGCAGATCATAAAAAACATTTGGTCCGACCCGGGAATCGAGTTCAGTTCCTCTAACCAAAGTTTCAGATTTTGTTATATTCCACGTTTATTAAAATTATCTAATGTGGGTATATTATAATCTACTATAATTTTGCCGCATAATGTAAGGGAGCAAAACTATTGTTTATATTTGAGCATCTTAGTAAATATTCGAAACCCACAATTAGCTTAACATTTTTTAAGGAAAAAAACGAATTACCGACATCAAACCTACAACAGTTATATACCTTGAGCTCAAAGTCCCGAAAACAATTTCGAATATATATTAAAACCCTCATAACGGCAATTATGATTGAAAGTACGCCCACAAACCTTTGTAATGAGCTCTAATACATCAAACTGAAACGACATTCCCATGAGAAGCAGAGACAGAGTGCTCCTAAAGTAATTTATTGCTAATGGTATCAATTTGCGCCCCGATGTCGCTAAGACTGCCATCATAATATATATTAATAGCAGTATTCATCTAATGGCATTCTCATACTTGAAAACGGTTTAAATATGAAATAATTTTTATTATCTCAGTGGGGCAGTGGTAGGGTTACATAACTGATGTGCTGAGGTCTCAGTTCGATTCTCGGGTCGGATCAAATTACGTATGATCTGCAAATACTTGTTTCAGAGTTTGGATGTTTTATAATAATGTGTATAATAGGTACATTTTTTGATGTTCTCCTAGCCGATTACGATTACTGCGGCTAGTCTACAACGCAGGACTTATTATAGTCCACAGGTGTGTACGAAAACACATATGCACTCTCTGTTCCCTCTCTCTCATAATCCGATTGGACGGTTAACCGACACGATCAGGGAGAGATCAGGTACAGGACCGACAGCTTTACGTGCTCTCCGAGGCATAGGCTTTAGACCCCAACTCCCAAACTCCGAACTGTTATTTAGTATTTATTTAATCAGAAAAACTCAATAACACTTTTGACCCTAACCGGGATTCGAACCTGAGACCTCCTGATTGGCAGTCGAATTCTTCAACCGCCAGACCCACGTGACAGTTATCATATGCACTCATATCAATTGTCTAGTACCCAAAACACAAGCTCGGATTAGTTTAAGACTAGATGACAAAATGTGGTATTTTTGTAATAAAAATTCACTTTAATTATGATAAGATTCTTCTTACTTTACCAAAGTAAAATAAGAAAAATCTTATCATAATTAAGGCCTAAAGGCCTAGGAGATAAAATGAATTATTTGAGTTTAAATTGGAACACTTTGAGAACACTTATGACGTTGGAGTTGGTTAATAAGTAGTATAACTAAGTTCATTTGACTGGATCGTCAGTTTGCAGTTTCGATCTCCACTTTAAATATTATAATACAACAATACATATTATAAAATTTTAACAAGTTCTGAGATTACCTGTTATCATAAAAAACAGTCGAATATATATAATAATAAAAAATAAAAAAACCCGACTGCCCCATAGCATATATAAAACATATAAGTTATGGAGAGCCACGCTTCGGCATGAATGGGCCAGCTCGACCGGAATGATACCACGGCCTCACAGAAAACCGGTGTTAAACAGCGCTTACGCTGTATTTCATCAAATGAGTGAGGATACCGGAGGCCCATGACCCCAATCCCTCCGCCTATCCCCCTCCCCATCCCCCAAAGGCCGGCAACGCACTTAGAACACCTCCGGTGTTACGGGTGTCCATGGGCGGCGGTAATCGCTTACCATCAAGAGATACGTATGCTCATTTGCCCATATACCATAAAAAATGGTCTGTTTATAGCAAAGAAGAAGTACTTATTTATCAAAATATGTAATAATAAAAGACTGTAGTATCTAGGAAAATTATATTATGGTCTAAAAGTAAAAAAAATCTATTCTTGTTTTAGCATCATGGAGTCGAGGTGTAGCCACTGAGGCCAGCTATAAATGGATCCAGTTCAGGCACTTCGATATATAAACTTATTAACTTTATAAATATCCAAGTTATTATATCTAAAAGTGAACACGTCTACTTTTGGGACAATTTGTTCTCATAAACAGAGTATTACTATTCCATTGTATTACCAAGTTCATTTTTTATTTCACCTTTACCTATTAATGTTTTTTTTTGTTTTATTATAACATTTCGTCCACCATGGGAGAGACACGCTCCAGCGTGAATGGGCCGGCTCGGGTGATACCACGGCCTAACAGAAAACCGGTGTAAAGCAGCGCTTGCGCTTGCGCTTTGTTTCACCGAGTGAGTGTGGATATCGGAGGTCCATACCCCAATTCCTCCCCATCGCCTCTCCATCCCTCAAAAGCCGGAAACGCACTTGAGACGCCTCTGGTGTTGCATGGTATTCCATTAAAAAAAACCTATCGTGGGATGCCATCGACATTCGTGCAGGGTCACCACTTTACATTCTTGCAGGGTCACCACTTGACTTGCCTTATACCGCGACCTGAAGATATCACAGGTGTCATCGGATGATATCACAACGGGAGACACTTACATTTTTATTCAGTTTGGTCTATCCGAACTCTAGGGAGATCAAAAAGTCGATAGCACACTTAATATACGAGGCTTTACTATCAATGGGCTGTGGTTTTCACGTAAAACCTAATGTTTAAATTGAAAATAAAAGACAATACGTGCTAATTAGAATAACTTTTCATTTGAGATCATAGAGAATTCTAATTAACAGAAAGCAAGGATCATACCCACGTCAATTAAGAAGAAACATGACTCTGAATGTGATGAAAACAACTAATTTAATTCCATTCATGACCAGATACTCGATCTAAATATCTCTTAGGTTAGTAAACTTGTTTTGAATTACACAAATTTGTACCGTCAATGGAAGCTTTAATTAATTTCAAGTTGAACAGTATAGATAAGAGTATTATGTGAAATAATACTGTATTTATAATTAGACTAAAGTTGAAGATGTAAAGGCTATTTATATAATACTTACGTAATAATTGTTATTGAACGTTAGCTATGCTTAAAATGAAAGGGTGTTTAAAATTTCCACGAATTTATTTATTTTTTGTTATTTTATTTGAACTTCGAAAATAAACTTGACGTTTCACATAAATGAATTGTCTATTAGTTTTCAATGATGGTTATGATTTCTTCTACAGAAACCATAACCTTCATTGAAAGTGAGTATGTTTTTATTTTACTAGAAATTTAGTGTTTAGCCTATGAATAGGGAGATTATGCACTTCTGGCAGGAGCTAAGTTGACGGACGGTCCCAAGGTCTAAATCTACTACCACGCCCAATATCAATACCAGAAATGATCTCTTCTCTCATGAGCAATGAGACAAATTCGCAGCTGAACAAATTAGCAATTGGATGGAATACACTCATAAAAAATTTAAACTTATCAACACTAAGCAAATATTCTAAGCACTACATAAGAGAAAAAACAGTACAAATTGGTTTCGTTTATTCGAATCACATCAAAAAGCAGCTTTGAGTCAGTTTACGAGTAACACATAATTCCATGATTATATCAGCTTGCAATAAGAATATATCTAAAAGCATGATAATAAAACTCGGAAGAATACTTCTTCACATTTATCTCCACCAAATATTGTACGTAACAATATTATAATCAGAAGATTACATCTTTGACCAATGCGAGCAGTCAGAAGAGGTTCCATTGTGCCAGGAAATTACCTCTCCTTCGCTTGTGTTGTGTGAAAGCCTTGCAAAATGTACCATAATAACACAATGGAGGTAAACTGTAGTTTTGATGTTTTTGGAAGTGGTCTGATGGCCTAATGTGTATGACACGAGTCAGACTCAATTTGGGAATCAGTGCATATTACCTAAATGAAAAATGTGCAACTACTCTGTGTAATATTGTATGTATAACTAGCCGACCCGTGCCCACCTCGTTTTTCTTCGACTTAATTTACAAATACTATTATTTTAAACTGCGTTTTTTGTTAAGTCATGATAAAATTTAAATAAATGTCTCATGTCACTCCTGAATAGTATAGCTTTCTGTTGGATTAAGATTTTTCAAATTGCATCACTACTTCCGAAGATTACCCTTACAACTATACAAACAAAGTAAAAGATATTAAGTACCTGTGTACCTGTCTGGTACGTTTGTGTTATGACTAGCTTTGAAATGGTAAATATGCGATATCGATACTTATATAAATAAAAAAGTACCTCTGTCTATCAGTCAGTGTATCACACTTTCACAGCTAAACCACTGCACCGATTTCAATGAAATTTCCTGTGGAGATTTTTTGATTTCTGAGAAAGGACAAAGATTACTTTTTATTGCTTTATTGCTATTACTGACATACACACGAGCAGAGTCGCGGGCAAAAGCTAGTAACTTATAATAAGCTATTGAAGTTTATCTCACCAGACATGTGTTTATTTTGGAATATATAAGTACGTTTATCAGCAGCCTGGCGGTTATAGTACACCCTCTGCCTGCTTGAGATCTAATGGCTTTATGTGAGATTTATCAGTTTATAATTATTAGAAAATATATACATAATTAAGGTTCGTACGTCATGTAACAGATTATTTCAGTCACTAGCTTACGATTTTGAACTACTCAAGCTATTGCTGATACTCTTCCTGTATCCATAGCCCTTAATCAATCAGAGTGGCGGGCAATAGGAGTTCCAAGTACAGCGGTATACTTTAATAACACCATATGATATGCCACCGATATGCCAGTAATATGGCTCCTTCCTATCTCATATCTACATATAACTTTCTTTTTTATTAATTCAAACTTAATGCCTATGAACAGGTGGACTTAGGCTGGTTTTAAAGTAACGCTTACCGTCGGTGCCGATCTGCCTGTCAGCGCTGAGGGGAGCGTGAAATATTTCAGTATCGTGCTGATCAACACGGAGTAAAAACGTAAACAGACGCAAAATATGAAGAGCAATAATCACTAGTGCTTTGTACTACCTATCGAAAAGATAGAAAATACATACGTAGACTTCATGTTCATCCATTGATTGAGCAGAGAGTCGTCGCGGGAGAATGAAACATTTTCGAATAACATTATGAAAATATACCAGGATTTGTTTCTTGCGTCTTTACTACTATACTAACTATACTAGAGAGCATCGCATGCATCCTACAAATTTCTTCTCAGGCGTACTTCGTCGATCACAGGACCAGTGTCCACATAGCAATTCAACATTTCTATATACGCTGATGGCGTCTCCTTGGCTCCACACTAAAATGGTCACTGATGACTTAGGCGCGTGAGTATTGGTCAGCGTCGACCACTAAGCGGCGCCGAGGCGCGCCACAAGAGGCCGCTGGGTCGTCGGCGCCATCCACCGTCGCGCTAACAGTTACGCGTAATTAAAAAAACGCTGCTCAGAATTTCATGTAATTTAATAATCAGCGCTGACGATCAGCGAGTGGTCAGCATGACATTCTTGATGCCATGGGGAGTTCTCGAACAGTCAACCTTTCGGTGATTTAAAAATAAGATGCAATAGGAGCTAAAATAGATTAATTATAAGTAGAATTACAATATACTATGACTATATATATATATTATATACATAATTTTTATATTAAATAACATAAGTTAATGCACCGGTATCACAATAAATTTGTGTGTCTGTATCTATCTATAGGTAAGCTTAACATAAAAAAAATAACCTGTTACAGAATAAAAGCGCTAACGTCTAACGAAATTTGACCATTCCGGCCATTATACGATGTTAGATTACATTGGTCTGAATTGCGATTATGCAAAATTACAATTGGCTATGAGCCTATTCATTAATCATAGTGCTTTTTAGTCTTGTTTTATTCGTCTTGATAATTCTCTATTATGTTACGTAGTATACTCTTGAGCACCGGTTTCAATGTGACTACATTATAATAATTTGTGTAAATGTGTTCTCTGTCTGGTTCAGCAGTTTTTTTTTAATTGAAATGAAATAACTCGCGAAATAATTTCCCTAAACAGGTACTATAAGAAATTAGAGTTCTTTATCGCTGCACCAGGGGTAAAGTTTAAAGTAAGTTACAACCAATTATACATATTTCTCCTGTTTTTAAGCTGATTAAAGTAGTGGTTCTATAATTTTAAAATAATTTAACTTAATTAAACCACTTTGTTCCAAATGTTTGTTAGAGCAATAGTAAGTCAGGGTAATTACTCGTATAGTTAGTTGCCTTCTCCAGCACACGGATCCTTTGGTACTCCGTAGGATCCGTGTGCTCAACAATCATGAAATTAAAAGGACTCATACTTTGACGACTATCTTTTTGAATAGATTTGTCATATATACGTAAATGAATATTTCTTAGGATATCATGAACATATTCAATAGCATACAAAATAACGAATTTATTTATTCATGAAAATCACAGGTTTTAATGAATAAATGAATAAATTAATTCGTAAATACACAGGCCCTGGCACTTACGACAAATTCTCTTTTTTTTAACACAACTCGTTAAGGATCAACAAAATTCAATTTGTCTTAATAAGTAGGCTTTATTTGTCCACTTCTGAATATGAGTTTATATACACGCTCAATTAGAGGATAGGTTTATACAGGGTCTATTTCATCAATAAACGGTGCCCGCATCAGTGCGTGGGCTGGCAGGAGTCTGGATGTCGTAATAAAGTGGTTCCCGGTTTCCTTCCATCTCAGGCGCAGAGTGGCACACCGTGTGGTTTTAGCCAGTCCGATTCCGCACACACCACCCGCCGCAAACCTCGACGGAGTGACACCCCGTCGGGGTTCGCACACGTAAAGAAAAAGGGTTTGTTTCATGTTTTCGTTCCCTTTGATGTGCTATAAGTAGAGCCCCACAGTCGAATAGGGATTGTGATACTCTGAATGCTTAATATAGCACCAACTTAGAAAAACGTATAACTGAGGGAACTGCTAACGAGAGCATTCATTAGTTAAGATAGGTGGATCCATGATGATTCGTGATTAAAGTTTTTTTTTAAGAATATCATACTATAAATTAGAGATTATTTAACAAATTATTTGTAGTAAGAAAGATTGTTTTTTTTCTTAAAATTCATGCTAATAAAATCTTTAGAATAGTAATTATACTAGAAAAGGGTGACTGAGATATTCCTTTGTTTGTCATTTCATCACTTTTAGTGGATACTATTTAACATTTGTTTAAGAAAATTTACAATTGTACATATATTTTGTATTTTATGGGTAGCAATCTTTTGTATCTGCGTAAAAGATAGTCTGCACTCTCTTCAAAACACTTTTTTTCGTCTATTTACTCCATAAGAGATAAATTGTTTAAAAAAATACTTTTGGAGAAAATTTCTAATAAAATATATGATCATCAATATACGATAAATCACATTATTCAATTCAAATATTTATATCACCCGAAATTATGAAGCCACAGAGATCCGGAATGCAAATAAATAACTTTAAATAAATTACAATTCTAACTACAGCAAATAAATATAGGAAGTTCTAGATTATCCGATTTGGTTATTACATTATAGTGCCTATATCTGTTTCGTGCTTCCGATCGTAACCTAACCATCGTTACATAATGCATATGCGAGGTAGCCCAATCCAGATAGCCACGCTCATATTATGTACAGTTAATACATTTTCAATGCAATCAATATTTATATGGGATCATTAGTTATAATTATAGTCCCTTAAATATAGACCAATATCTATGACAGATGAAGTAACTTTGAATATGCAATTTTATTTTGTATTAGCTGTTTACTTTGATATGAGCCTTTCCTATTGCCAGTAACGTAATGTTATAAAGCATGAGCCAACCTCAAAAAACTGACCAAGTGCGAGTCGAACTCACGCACCGAGGGTTCCGTGCAAAACCTGTAGGTATACTATATGATGTAACCAAAAATTTATGCTTTTCAAAATTTGTCCTTTATTTGTGCCATAAGACGTTGCTTCGAACCAAATTTCAACATTCTAAGTTCACGCGAAGAACCCTATTGGTTTTGATTCCGTTGCGAGTGTCGAAAATTTTCAGCATTAACGGCTGTATATTTTAATTGCGTTGGCTTAGAACTTTGTTTTTTTTCATTGAATTTCAGCTTGATACATCCACGCGTTCCTGAAGAAAGGGTCTTGACAGACAGACGGACTACAAAGTGATCATATAAGGTTTTCGTTTTTTTTCCGCTTTGAGGTACAGAACCCTAAAAAGAAACATAAATATGCTGCCATAGATTTCTTTAACTCTCTTAAAGGGCAATAAATATGTCATGCAGTGTATTTTGTGAAACGTGAACCTTTTAAGCAGCTTACGCAACGAAAGCTCTCAAAAGGATTAATTTCCACCCGTTTTTACAATATTTTTTATTAATGCTTCTCTCCTTTTGATTGTAGCGTGCGCGTTGTGTGTGTGTTTTATATCTATAGCCTATAGCCTTTCTCAATAACTGGACTGTCTAACACTGAAAGATCTTTTCAAATTGGACTAATACTTCCAGAAGTTAGACCATCAACCAAACAAACAAACAACCTCTTCAGCTTTATAATATTAATATATTTTAGATTACCCTAATTTTTTATTTATTTTCATCACTAACGAAGCCTGAAGCACACCTCGTAAATTATATAATGACGCTCTTGACTGTCTCAGACAAGCTATGTCTGTTTGTAATATAACAATAATCGCTTTTTACAAAATGCTCATCTATGTAAACTCGCTACATGTACCAAAATAACTTTTTCTACAATTTTTGTCTGACTGTTTCTTCCTGGTTATCTCTGGAACGGCTGCATTGATTGCGACGGGACTTTCACTGGCAGATAGCTGATGATATAAGGAGTAACTTAAGCTCCTCTTTTTAGACAATTTCACCCCGTGACGTTGCCCGCTGTTAATATCGCAATACTCCGCTTGTAAATAATATAGGTAAAAATAATTAGAATGAAAAATATACACAAAATTAATGTTATTTCAATTGTCTCTTTATGTAAAAAAGTGTGATGAGCATGAAAAATATCAAAGTTTGCAACTCAAATGATTAAAACACTAATTGAATATCGCTTGGGTTCCAAGAGAACCACGTAAAGTTATTAAAGTAAGAAATATGATATACTACTGTTGATGAAACGTTTCATCAACAGTAAATAAATATTATTGTTATCCTTTTTCCAGGAGATGTAAGTCGATGGAAACCTGAACGTCCATTCTCGACTTGGTTTCTAATTACTTACCTATCGATAAAACCAGGTTAATTTCTTTCTTACTTGGCTATGTTTTATTTTTATACAATATAATAATTTATCTACTTTTTATCTTTCGTACTCCAGCAATCATTTTATTATATACGCAGTTAATAATGTAAAACACGAGGATATTTATTAGATATATAAAACGAGGTATTTTAAAATTTCAAAATAAACAAATTTACTAATAACAACTTCATAAATACCAAACTTTGAATTCAATTCACCCTTAGGGTTGCGGAGGTCCGATGCCAGTCGCTCCCTTTAAAAAACTGGTATGCAGGTAAAACCGGTTGAACTAGTAGCCGACCCCACATCTTAGGAATAATAAAGGCCAGGAAGAAGATGACTAACGTAACTAAATGACATATACACACAAACACATTACTTACATACTTTAACACTTTATACACATACTTTAAGGTACCCAGTATGCTATTAAATTCATATCTCTCAGTTTAGTTTTACATTGTTATCTTTTGCTATATTTAATCCAGAATTGTGTACCTTATCCAACAAAATATGCTATAAGTTTTATACAACAGCAAAGCTTATGTGTTAGCGGGGAGAGCTCCTGCTGATCTGATCTACGGAATCACGTCTAATTCAGCTGAATATTATTGTTTTATGCCCCTGTAAAAGGTAAAGTTCATCTAAGATAAAGTTTGTGGGCCTTGGAATCCATAGAACCGATTTTGAAAATTCTTTTACCAATAGTGAGCCTCATCATTATTCGAGAGTTTTATAGGTTAAGAGAAGCAAAAACTACACATGGGAGGAGTCGCTAGTATTTTATCTACATGTTTATAGATATCTTAACAATAACGTTATAAAACCAAGTCAAAGTATATAATGTTAACCAGATTTTTACGCATTACTTTGATTGTTTACGCGGATATCAACTAAATAAGTACATTAGATTTGAATATTTCTCATATATGTATACTTCACAGTTTGGTGGACGGTTGTTACCTCATTTAGTCCTTTTTAATTATAAAACCCCAATTTTGATACATTCTCATTATACCTTAATAATAGACACCCAAAAATACGACATTTTAATTTAAGGCTATATCCATTAATATGTATATGTATGTATAATAATTTATTTTTAACCCCTATTAATTTAACGGTTATTGGTCCTGGCTACTGAGGCAGTTTGTAAGTTTATATACACATGATATCAATACTTTTTGCTGAGTACAGCTCTCTGTTACTTATTCCTATACGTTACTAAAGATTATTTTGGGGCCCAACTTAATTTCGGGTCGGCTAGTTTAACCGGATTAACATGAATTTCAGTTTTCGCACTGAGTGACTGGCATTAGACCTCCGCATCACTGAAGGCAAACTAAATTTGAAGATTGAACTAGTCATCACTATTACAGTATGACGTTCTCTTTTTTGCCAGCTGTATGCAAGACAGGCAGTTGTACGTAGAACACGGAGGACATGTATCGAACCCATATTTCACCAGGTCTTGCGTAAGTCAGGTTAGCAGGCTTGGACCGCTAGAATACATCATAATGGTAAATGATTGACTCAGGGTAGTCCAAGATGCCAAATGCTTACTGTTCGCAGACGGCCTCAAGCTCTTCGTCTCTAAAATAACTTGGAGGACTGGAAAAGGCATCAGAAAGATAACCTCCATATATAACTATATATAACTTCCAGAGAGAGACAACCTGGAGTAAAGACAATCTCTTGCAGTTTATCGCATCTAAGTGCCGGAAAGTCGCCTTCACACGCTTACGCACACCCATCTCATACAACTATATGGTAGAAGGGACGCTGATGGAAAGAGTCACAGGATCTTAGGTTTTGTTTTGCAAACGGTAAAGGACTTTAGTCACTTTTTTACCGTGAGAGAGCATGCTTCGTCATGATCAGCGCCTGCGATGTGTTTCAACTAGTGCATGAGGATACTGGAGGCCCATAACCCTACCCCCACACTTCCCGTGTGGGGGTAGGGTTCTCTCCTCTCCTCTATCCTCAAAAGCCGGCAACGCACTTGTGATATCTCTGGTGTTGCGGGTGTATATGGTGGCGGTAATCGCTTACCATCAGGCTATATATCTGCCCGTTTGTCCCCTATTCTATAAAAAAACCAACCTAAGTACAATTATAGCATTGTATAACTTGCTAGTAAGAAGTCAGTTAGGGAGTAACGTAGTTACCTGGGCTCCACATGAAGGTAACTATGACCTCATATTGGAACGAGTAGAAAATAAATTCATAAGATTTATGCACCAGAGATACTATGGAATATATCCTTCTTATCCATTAATGTAAGCCACGTTATTTTTTCTGGGTATAGTGGCATAGAATGTACTGACAGTCCTCAGAAAGGAACTGACACTTGTCTCGTGCGTGTTCAGAGTACTAAGGGATGGGAAACATAAACGTTCAGTTTAAATTTTCCTGAGGCTTCCCGAGTGTCACAACTCGGTGTGTTCGTGGGTTACTGCTGTTGATCATGGTGTTCAGGAGTTACAGTGATGGGCGTACGGATGGGATTAGTCCCAATATGAATATGTTAACCGAATCATCAAATATGTTCCGGACAGACACGTGTAGTGGCACCGCCGACCACAGCTGTTAGCTGTGCCAAGGGGGGATACCAACCAACCTACTGAACGAGGCGCCGTTCGCTCGCGCGCTTCGTGCTCTTAATTTAATTTAATTTAATTACGTATATGAGCAAGAACTATTTGATCGCTGAGTGAATTCACAATGACAGCATTAAAAATTACTAGATTTTTAGTGGCAATAAATAAATTATAAATATATAATTAAACTTACTATTAAATCGCCTTTACTTCTTTGCAATTTTTGGTGTTGAATTTGTTTAAAATTATATACTTTAAAACGGAAAAGTTAATCAGATACAGACAGAAACAGAAATGAAAATGAAAGTAGCAATCAACTTAACCGGTTGACCTAAGATGTTCATTATTATCTGGTTGTCACTTCTAGACAACTCAGTCTGGTCTACTGAATATCTGATTTAATAAAGATTCACATTAAAATTTTCAAGATTACTACCTATTTCTGACTTCCGCTTTACGCTTCCATTCCAAACCATTCCAAAACTTAAGTGTTTTCGCTTTGGTTCTTCTCCAATATGTATTCATTTCACCCCTACAAAAAAAAGGAACTTACAGTATAACGATTTAGCCGTGAAAACGTAACAGAAAAACAAAGTATCACATTTATAATGTGATTTAAGATGGTTTGGATTTGTATCACAATACGGATCAGTAAGTATCAGTTAAGCCTGTTAGACTGAGCCGGCCCTGACAGTACTACTTATTCAATGTGCGATATTTCCAGATCGCCTTTCATAGTGCGACATTGATGGATCTGTGTGCAATAAATCTATTCGTCTTCTGCATCATTTAAGGTTTGATAGCGTGGAGCAACTCAAGTGGAAAATACCTCAGATAAATATGTTAGTAAACAGAATCATTTTGGCAGCTCATACATAAAACTCAGATATAGATCTGTTTTTCAAATGGTTTAAAGATCAATGAGAAATATCAATTATTTTTGCAAGTAAATCTTTTACAGATTTTTAAGCACATAAACTTTATAGCTAGAAGCCACTGGCATTTTCTAAGACACACTTTTGGACAAAATGCATAAAGCAATCACAGAGGGGTTTTTGTTCTAGGCTTTGAACATGGATTACATAAAAACTATATGAATACTGTATAGGGGCAATAGATGGATGGGTGGTATTGGCTTTTGGATGGATAATTTTACTTTTTGATATCTGTTTCTATTTCTGTACTACTGGCATTATGCAAAAAATACTATATTTATTAATTATGGCGCAAAGATATAAGTCCAAACCAAATAATAATAATGATTGTCTTGTTATTGAATGAAAATCAAGCTCGCAAAAATAAAATATCTTATCTGCCTGGCAATATATAAAACAATTCCACGCCGTAAATCTTTGTTGATATCCGAAAGCAAAAACGTCTAGAAAATATTTAAAGATAAGCACTAAGTATCCTTAGGCATTTAAAAAATGCCTAACTAAAAATATATCTCGACACAGGAAAGACATAATGATGAATGGTTTAAGGAAACAAGATATTTTTTAATGAAAATTCAAAGTCCCCTCACAAGAATTATGTCTCTTTAGATTAGGTTTTGTTTACAGCCTTGCTCGCATTAATGTTGACTTTCTCAATTAATTTGGGTACACAAAATGTGTAGTATTTTTAGCGGTAATAATTATACCGTATCAACATAACGCATGGAAAATTTTACGATTAATTTTACGAAAAGATCAGTTGAGCTGGTTTTTGTTTGAAAGACTAACTTCCGATAATTTCATTTAAAATCTTTTGTTTAACTTACAAATATTTTTTTGAACCACCTACACTAACACGGCTCACGGCTACTTACTGCATAATAATATATATTTGCTTACCTACCAGTTCCTTCTGTTGTAACATCTCTAATTTAACATATAGTAACTAGATTGGACTAATCTATGACCTGTACTGTAATTATTTGATCTGAAGATTTTATTCCAGTTATTCAGTCATTTAAAAAGGTGTAATGTTTTGTAATACGCATTTGCTATGACTAAGAAAACATTCCTAATTGGTGGAGGAACAGACAAACCGAGATCGCCTGTCATGGCGTCTTAAAACCTGAAGGGCTGATTTCAAATGAAAAGGGAAAAGACATAGCAGAAGATGAAGAAAGAGAAAAGTTGTAAAACATAGTCGAAGATACAGTCTACACTAACAATCTATGAGACCATGTGACAACTTATTGTTGTTACATGTAAAAGGGTTACGTATATACGTATCACATATGCAACTAGTATCAAAGATCATAAAAAGGATTCTTACTAATATTTATTTGTAATAATTTACTAAACAATTGTCACTCTCAGCTTTATTTGAGTTTACGTTAAATACTCCGCATAATGTTATAAATCCACAATAATAATCACATAAAATTTAGCGTTGAATAAGCAAGCTTCGGCACGAATAGGCTGGCTCGACCGGAGTAAAACAGCACTAGCGTTATGTTTCAGCGATTGAGTGAGGATACCAAAGGCCTATACCCCAGCCCCTACCACCATTTCCCGCCCAACATTCAAAGGCCGGCAACGCACTTGTGACGCCTCTGGTTTTGATGGTAATCGCTTACCATCAGATGATATGTCGTTTACCGCCTTTTCCATAAATAAAAAACAATAAAATCTTCTATACACTACAAAAACAGTGATTCATAAATATCTTCTTAAATAAAGTTCTATGAGATAATTCAAAAACTAAGTCAACTATTCACAGTATCACATTAAGTACTCATTAACGATTTCAGTACTTAATGTATGTACTTTGGATATACATAGTACGGTTATTATAAATAATGTAAGGATTTTGAATCGATTAACACTACATTATACTAAAATTCAATTTCAGGTTGATAAAAACGTTGTGACATAATCTCGATAGAGTTAGGTAATCACAATCATACGCTTGAACCTCATTGACCTTTAACAGCAATATAGTTAAGGGCAAACGGAAAATTTCCGCTCTTTTGTGTTTCAAGTCGTTATAAAAGTAATTACATCACTGTCTTCTTATACAGGCAGCGAATAAACACTTTTAATATCAATTACTTTTCAAGGAGCAATTCTCGTATACATATTTAAACAAATAAATAAAGTTGGAGAGTCTGTTCGTAATATTAAAATAACCGCTTATTACTAAATTAACAGAAGAGTCCAGCTAGGCTGGGCAGCGTTTGGGAAACTTCATCGGGTCTTTTCACCGTCGATCCCATAGTGCCTAAAGACGAAAGTCTTCAATGCCTGCGTTCTACCCGTAATGACATACGAAGCCGAAATGTGGACACTTACGGTTCGACTGGTCCATAAGTTCAAAGTCGCTATGTAGAGGTATGTAGAGCATGGAGAGGACTATGCTCGGCGTTTCTCTAAGGGATCGCATCAGAAACGAGGTGATCTGACAAAGAACCAGGGTCATTGACATAGTCTACAGGATTAGCAAGCTGAAGTGGAAGTGGGGTAGCCACATTTGCCGAAGAACCGATAAACGTCAGGGTAAACGAGTTCTTGAGTGAGGACCACGTCTCGACAAACGTAGTGTAGGACGTCCACAGGCCAGGTGGAGCGATGATTTGCGCAAGACGGCTAGCAGGAGCTGGATGCGAGAAGCCATAGATCGAACTAAGTGGCGTGAAATTGGAGAGGTCTATATCCGTTAGGAGAGGACTGCGATAGGCTGATGATGATGACTAAATATATATGTATATATATACGGTACATACACCAAAACATCATTTTTTATAATTTTTATCTGCCTGTCTGTCCGCCTGTATGTTTGTTCCGAGTAATCTCTGGAACGGCTGGATCAATTTTGACGAAACTTTTACTGGCAAATAGCTGATGATATAAGGAGTATTTTAGGCCACTTTTTTAGACTAGGCGCTGCTTACAACAACAACAAACGCGGTTACAACAAAAAACGCGGTTAACACCGTGGGGCTCAGCTAGTATACAATATGAATCTAGGAAATGGTTTCATGAACTTTGTTATGCGGGGGGTTTCAGGAGCGATAAATTGATTTAGCTAGGATTCATTTTGATAAAATTTACCAATAAAATACCGAGCAATGCTCGGTCATCCAGGTCATCCAGGTACCACATGGATTGAATATATTTCTCATCGAAGAGTTCTGTATATTTTCCTATGAAGTATATGTACTATATTATATATTTTTAGGAAACCAGAAGTGGAAAAAGTAAAAAAAAAATACAAATCACACCGAACTAGTTTTACTAATAATTATTGTATTGGAACGGGGCATATTGTAAGCAAAGGGGCTTGCTTTGCGCATAGCTGCCGCTAGATGGCATCATCATATTTTTTATTCATTTCTTTATCTGTTCAGTAGCCCGCTCAATGTACTTTGTTTAAAATAAAATCAGTTTACCAAATATATTTTTTTATGTTTTCGCCCCTTTACCAGGATAATCTTACAATAATCTTAAAATTCGAAACCGAATTGACAAACGTTTAAATTAAAATGCAATTAACTTTAGCAAGGCAAGTGGTCCTATTTGTTTTTCCTACCTCAATTGTAGAGTTATCTGCAATAGCATATAAATTCTGCCGTAGTCTATTGTTGTATAGAACTGTTCCTATTTCTCATTCCATAGTTACTTTCTTACCATCCATGCCCCCGCTTTTCCTACCAGCAAAGTTTAGATAACTTTGTATATTGTTTAAACAACATTTGGATTCTGTTACAAGCTCAAAAAACAGAATACAAAATTATGCTTGCGTTGTCAATACTTGCCTCGCTTAATTTTTAACTCTACAATTTAATTTTATTTAAAACTTTGGTAATAAAACTTATCATTTCACCGGAGCGGTTCGGCCCATTAGTCATTCATTCCTTTACTTTTTCAGAATGAACTGAGTGCCATTCGATTATATACTCGTACCTACGAGCTACGGGCCTAATATTTGAACATTTTATTATTCATGCTGATTTGAAGTTAATATTGAGAAAATTCTAAATTGAATGAGTCTTTTGTGTTTCATTACCAAAGACTATAAAAAATCTATAAAACAATGAATTTTAGGTTATTTTATAAAATTTTCTTATCATTAAAAGTCATTAGTGTAAGAGATAAAGCATTTTTTTTATTTATTTTGTTATTGGTGAGTTCAGAAATTTGTTACTTTTTTATAAATGGAAAATAAATGAAGAACGTTATTAATAACTTGAAATAGTCAGGAAAATCTCAAGTCTATTAACGTTGTTAGACCTACTAAAAGTACCAAGCAAGTCATAATAAAATCAAAATCCAAACTATCTTAAGCCAAGCCAGGTGATATCGTGAAACCAGTTGCCTTAAAATATTATAATATATATAGAATTATATACTTGTTTCTTACATCATGGTTATAATAAACTAAAAATATATATTGTCATGTTCTCCTCAGAATATAAGGAGTTTTAAATCAGGTTGAATATCTGGAAAATTTTCCGTATTTCGAAACCTACGCAATCAAAAACTTTGTGTACCATCGTATAAAATAGACAGCCATAGTAAATATACGCCGTGTCATGTTACAAAAATTTGGTAACAGCGAGGCATGCAAATATATCATGGAATAAGTCTAACTTTACTTCTTTCTATTTTCAATTTTGTTTTAATTCATTATATTCAGAATTTCGATACTTCGTTCCTCTTTTTTCCTCTCCATTCTTTTTCTTAAACTCTTTCTCGTAGGTGCAGTATTTCACTGACTCAGGCTATGTTTCAGTTATGTAATAGAAGCTTGGTTATATGTATACATTATAGGTACCTAATCAAAGTAAACTTTTACTATTCTAACAAATACAATATTTGGTCTACTCATCTCTTCAATAGTGGTTGACTTAAGCGATCGTACTAACGTAACATCTACTCAGCCGGCTTTAGTCATACCGAGTGATATCGTGACAGCATCTAATATAACGTAAATAATTTATAAGGTTGAGACACTTCTTTCATTCTCGGAATGAAGCCTGTCGGCCAGTAATGGTACCCGGGGGAAATTGGATTAGCTTTGCCAATAAGGTACCTATTATATTTTAATTATTATAAAATATGATATTCTTTATAATATCGGTTTCTAAATTAGAGCTAAATATTTGTTAGGTAGACTTATTGCGTTGTGCGACTTCTTATGGCGATTTTTTAATAATTAACATACTTTTGGAAGTATAGAAGTAGTTGCATACATTAGCGTTAATATAGTGAGGAGCTCAAAAGAAGGGAATTTAAAGTTTAGATGGTTCAATCATATATGTCTGTTTAATCGGTATGAATGGGCCGACTTGACCGGAGTGATACCACAGCCTTACAAAAAACCGGTGTGAACAGGACTTGCGCTGTGTTTCACCAAGTGAGTGAGGGTACCGGAGGCCCACACCTAGTCCCTCCCCCCCCATCTTCCCCATTCCCCGAAGGCCGGTAACGCACTTGTAAAACGAACGCACTCTGGTGTTGCAGATGGGCGGCGATATTCGCTTATCATCGATATGTCTGCTCGTTTGCCCGCAATCCCATTAAAAAAAACTTGAACAGGATTGAATATCATCATCACCATCAACAGCCTTTAATAGTCCACAGCTGAAGTTCCCCCTTATCCTTATAAAGGAGATTTTGGTCTATTATACTATGCTGGCCAGATGGATTGGTATAGGGTTTGTTTGAAGTTTTCCTTTTGATTGTAGTGATGTTGTCCTGCAAAGTTTGTTCCCATAGCTGCCTCTTACAACACCTATGGGCTGGAAAGGAGTGGTGATACTCAGTATGCATAATTCTTTGCCACATGGGTGGCATATATGAGGCAGTGGGCTGGCCATACAAGCCGCAGAACTGATAACCATTTTTTATGGTATAGGGGCAAACAAAGATAGAAGGAAGGAAGGTGGAAGTATTGCCTAGTGGTAAACGATTACCGCTGCCGCTGCAAGCGCTGTTATATATGCAATATATGGCGTATAATGTAGATTTGGTATATTTTATATTTGGCCAAATATTTTAATACTAGTAACTTTGTTGGCCGTACTTACTTTAACAATTGCTTTTAAAAATATCTTAAATCCACTACAATCTAAGATTTCAATAATTGTATCTATTGATTGGAAGCAAAATAAAAAATAATGCACCACTTTTTATTTTTTTTTTTGTTTGAAAATGTGACTGCGAGTTAAAATATTAAGTAAAAAAAACAAAAAGTGCAGGTTGATTTGTGGATTTGTTCAATATCTGGTGCACTCCTCGTTTTAACTTTTTGAATAAATATATGTAAATCTATAAAAATTACTCAAATTAAAGTCTGTTTGTAATATTAAAATAACCACTTTGTAATAACTGCATATGTAAGTATACACGGTACATATACGAAAATTTCTTTTTTAAAATTTGTGTTTGCCTGTCTGTTTGTTCTGGCTAACAGCTGGAACGGCTGGACTAATTTTGACTGGACTTGCACTAGCAGGCTGCTGTAGATATAAGGAGGCTTATGCTACTTTTAGACTAGCTTAGTCCCGCGGCGTTACTCGCGGTTGTTGATGTACCGCGGGTAACCCCGCGGTTCTTAGCTAGTATATAGATATAACTTAAAAATGTCCGACAATTGAGATGTAAGGTACATCCAACCTCATGCCTTAAAATACTCAAGAATATTTATTAATATACGTTTTAGAACTTTGTAGTGGGCTACTTTCTTATTAAAATATAGATTACATGTTGTTATACCTTATTACTAGAAACAATTGAGTTTTAGTGTGATCAAATTTCAAAACCAGACTAAACAATCAAAATTTAAAACAATGTCTCTCACAAGTATTAAAATATTTGATGTGAACTTTAACACCTGTACACAGAAGACAAATGTATTTAAATCTTACAGACTAGTTCAAAATTCATAAGCAGTCTATAATAATTATTTTCTAGTAAAACAAACATCACATTACAGCATTCTATCGCATGGCCTACCACAGAACATTATATGTAATCGGCTTGTCACTCACTTTATTTCGTTTGTTTAACAAATACGGTCCTCTGAATACCCCTATTTATTTTGCTTTAATCAATGAGTACCTTTCAAATTTCATATTCCACAACATTTTCACTAAACAATATTATCTATTTACGTTTGAAAAATGTGCTGAGATGATACGGTCATTCCTTTTAACAGTGTTGGCCCTTGTAATATCTTCTTGACTGCTGTGTTACGCTCCAAGTACTAAAATAGTCACTGTTAATTTATTCCTATATGACATGTGTTCTTATAGTTGAAGTTTCAAGAGTCAAATCAATAAAAAAAATAATTTCATGTTGTGATTTCATAATAATGTTGTATGTATTGTTATGCGCACATGAGTAAAGATAATCACTTGGATCAAGCATCTCAGGTACTTATTTCAATTCTATCGTATAGAAAAACAATGGGCTGAAAATGGAACGGTGTGAATATATTTGCTCCTCTAACACAAAGGCAGAATCCTACCAGCAGGTGAGGTGATCATGCCAGGCGGGCTGCAGGAGAGCTCTGATTGCGCGATACAGGTTTAGTAGAAACTTCAGAAGTTCAGTGTGTCATCATTAGATGGCATGAAAGTATATTTTTCACAAGTATGTGTAAGTCACTAATATACTAATATTTTCTTATAGCAAGTGTTTGGTTTCAAAGTTGTATTATGTTGTAATAGTACACTAAGGTGTTATATCAACATTGTGTTCTTAGCCTTCTAACGTTTTTATTTTTCTTCGTAAGAGTAATTATAGTATTTACTAATTACATTACGAATCGATATTATGCCAAATACAGAACTGCTAAAACAATAGCACGTTTCACAGTAACCGACATACTACGAACAATATTGTTTTACCATCATTCACTTCCCATAAAATACATAGGCTTTTACCATGACAGATCAGGATTAATGATCTAACTGCACGGTTAGCCTGGTGGCTTGCCACGTCACTTTCAACTATGTGTGATGTAAGTTGTCATGGGATAACACATTATGTGATCCACAAATTCTCGTTCTGTGTCTGGGTGTACTTTGTGTCCTTTTCATGCATGTTAGTAAAGTCCCGCACGGCACAGGATTCATATTTTTAATGCGAGAGTTGTCTTACCAAAACAAAAAAGATCAATAGAAAGAACGTAGGGGTAACTACAACGTATTAGAGTTTCCTAGTAATTATCAAACAAAGATTCAATGTGAGGCAGTGGCATCATCTAGGTAGAATTCAACATCATTAGTCTTCCACGATAAAGGATCAAAGAAAACAGAAACAAATTAACAGAAAAGAAACAGTAACATGATCTCACGTACCTACTCGTATATCACCTACATTTTCTTTCAGTACTGCATTATATTAAGTTTCTATTTACTAATATGACTGTATATCGAGATTAGCATATAGATAATACATGCATGTTTCCTACACCAGTCATGTGTCACTGAAAATGACAACGAAAATAGTTCCTTAAGGGTACAAGATAATACGACATCATGACTGGCATTATCTATTTCTAGTGAACAAAGAAATGAGCTCTGCAATATTACCTTAGCTTAAGCACTATCTGATATTAAATGTAAATTATGTTTAGAGAAATTTGAGATTAATATTCTAAGAAACAAGAAACATTTATTTGAAGTTCCTTTAATACACACATGCTATGTTTGATATTATGAACATACTGGTTGAGTCCCGCGAAGTTATCTGCGGTTGTTGTTATATCTTTACAACATCGGGCAACGCTACAGGGTGAATTTAGTCTAAAAGAAATAGCTTAAGCTACTCATTATATCATTAGCTGCCAGTATTGGATCTATTAAAATCGGTCCAGCTTTTACGACAGAGTTATTTACGAATTTTTGATATTATTATGAATAATAAAAGCATCTAAAAAGGAAGATACTTATATAGCTAAGGTCTTTAATTATGCATCGATTTCAACAAAATCTTTAAAAAATGGAGACACAATGTGGAGGCAAATTATAAACCCAATTACGACAGTATAGGCAAATGAATCAAGAGGGCACTATGTTACTAATCTCATTATTATGAAAGTCAGCCAGCTGTGACGCTATCATATTTTCTTGACATCAGCCGTTTTGCCTAAAATATTACTTTTATTGAGCTACTGTAATTAAATTTTACAAGTGACTTACTTTTAGGTATAGTCGAATGTTATATTTAAACATAGTAATAAATAATTGGGGGTGTTAATGAAGAGACTATGGGTGAGCTAAAATTTTAATTAAACCGAACGTTTCGATAACCTTGTACAGGCTGTGACTATTTTTAAAATTATGAGGTTAAATATTTTTCATCTGCAGCGGCACACTTCTATTTACACAAATAAAAAATATGGCTTACAATATCTTGGAACTTGAAAGTGTTAAATTTGTGTTTGGGTAAATCGTCCAAATATTAAAATAAGACTTTATTATTAAGAAGCAGTATCTGTATATTAATACGTGGAGAATATAACTTTGTACCCCTTTTCGCGGAAATTATAGGAACAGACGATTACGAAACTTTGCACTTGCAGTGAAAGTTTCTATGGAAGAGGAATGCAGAAGGCCAGAAAGGAACAATATAACAGTTAAATGATATATTATCGGATTTGGACCATTGGGTGACCACTTATTCTTGTAATCATCTAAATTACTTACACAAGACCAGATACATTTGCTAAAGATGCGTGAATTATTGAAATTTTCCTTGAAGAACATTATATGATATTACAATAGTATAGTTCTTTAACAACCCTGTGTATACAATATCTATTCCAATAAATGAATCTCATATTTGAAGTCATAGTTGAAATTTATTCCAACCTAAAGCTTTTAAGATCAACCTTTCGATGTGCAGTAAAATTCAAACGAATTGTGGTTGCTAAATTGAAACATTGTTATAATCTGTGGTTTCTTTTATTGTGGTGATATCAAGAGTTTAAAAAACTGTAATTGGCACTATTGGAACGACTGCGCATTTTAAGCTTAGATCTACTAGTGACTGTGATTAGGAAATATATAGCATGGTAGGTGCACAGAAATAACTTGATGTAACATTAATTGTGGGTTATTACTAAATATGCAACAAAAAGTACTATTTATTAAATATATTTCGATTTTAAAGCGTCTCAGAATTTATGACGAGGCAAACCACATATTTAGACTTAATTTAAAATATAACTTCATTAAGTACGAAGGTATGCGATGCATTCTTTTGTCGGCTGTAATTAGAACGCGTCACTCAAGTCGGAACCATCTATTTGAAGCCATCGGAATCCACTAGAGTATGATGTAATTGTAAATTGAGGATACCAAAGCTTATCTAACCCAGTTTACCAGGTATTTCATTAGATTAGATATTTTTTTTACATTTTATCACAACAAAATTTTAACTACAACCAACTTCAGGAACTGAACCAAATTGAAATGTGGACCCATTTCAATTTGGTTCAGTTCTTGACGGGGGGACGTACCAGCTTTAAACTAAAAAAAAACATCAAAATCAGTTTACTAGTCGAACGAAGGTTTTGAGGTAACAACCAAAAAAATACAGTCAAAATGATAACCTCCTCCTTTTTTGTCGTCGGTTAAAAATAAACATTTGTCAAAATTAAACGTATGCATAGAGTTAGAAGTTCGTTTTATATAAATATATTGTAGATCCTTATACTTAATCTTGAAATTCTTCAATGGTAATAAACACAACTAACTATTCGTACCTTCGATTGTCTCTTAATTATTACAAATCGTTTCAAACAGTTTCCAATGATTTTGAAATAGGGTAACTTAACGAGTTTACAAGAGACGAGGGTCTAAAAGCTATTTCTTGTATATTTCGATGCATATGTAGCCCTTTTGTGTATACATGTAAGTGATTGTCGGGGCCGATATTGCACCTCGTATTAATATTTTAATTGAACACGAACTTCACAAAGGTAAATTGAAACTTGAACAATGTATAAACTAAATAAACGCGCATGACGATTAAATTCTCGAATCTGACCTAATTTTTGTATGATCTGCAAATAATTGTTTCGAAGTTTTGGTGTTTTCTATGTATTATAAGTATGTATTTACAAAAAAATATATAAGTTTTCTATCAGTCTATGTGGTTTTTATAGTACAAACCCTGCTTAGTTTGAAGCTTAATAGTGTTGTGTGTCAGTGATCTGAAATAATTAACTATTTCATAAAAAAAGTATTCAATTAGTACAGATTACTTTTCCTGGTACTTAATGTGTGTTATAACTCGGTGTGTTCATGGGTCGCTGGTGTTGATCCTGATGTACAGGCGTAACAGTGGCGTGCGCATGGGAGGGAGGAGAGGCGTATTCAATTTCTAACCAGTCTGACTCTAACTGTAAGAGAGTCTTGCTTTGGCACATTACAAATACACATTAGTACATACAGCAATAGAATGAGGCTCAGGCCCAAGGCACGATTCCTCTTACTTCTAGAAAGAGAAAAGTCTTATTCAAAGATTGGTAACGTAACGCAACTATGGTAACGCACTTGTCCATTTCATTGCCATGTATCTTTTGCAAGTGATTAATAGAGATTAGATAATAAATCTAAATAAAATAAGATGCTAATAGAAAAATAATATCAAGAACTATATATGTGGTTAAATATACAAAAACATCAAAACATAAATAATGGACGCCAAAACTTAACACAAAATATACAGTTAAATACAAATCAAAAAGGATCTAACTGCATAAACTCACGGCAATTCCTTTCCAACTACCATTAATTACGACGAAGTATCTTGAAATACAAGTCTTTTAACAGACGTCAGTCGTTCCTTAGCACGACAGCAAGGGAAGTGGTCGTTCAACGCTCTTTTTGCTCGCCACAAGATAGCAGTCTTGAAAAAAACTTGCGTGTGCACGTGTTATTCGCCTCGCTTAAAGAGTGCTTAGTCGTGTTCATGGCGGTCGTTCATTATTGCATAAACCAGACTTATATTTCTATGTTGTAAAATGATATGAAAAGCAATATGTAAATAGCTTGAATGTTCTACATCTTGAAAGAGAGCATACATCGAGTCAGATATAAGTTAGTCACTAGCTAAATACACTCGCAAATGTAAACGCACTGTAAGTGTCATTTCAGCTTGTTTCAAGAAATCAATATTTTATCGTTTTAATTTACCTCAAGTCCACATTCAAATAAAATATTCCATCTGCTTTTGTAGTTTCTTTGTAACAGTTTTAATTATGAATATGTAATAATCCTAAACAATAAATAAACTTGTAATTTAATATGTAGTAAAATTTCATATAATCTTATTTTACTGACTCCAGAATGCGCGTTTAAAATAACATAATGATAACCTACATTACCTTGTCTCATTTTTGGAGTAATATTGTTTATTGAACTTAATCTGTGAGTAAGAGAGGAGACAGATAGAACCTCTAATGGTTATCTATATATAGATATATGTATGAATAATACATAAATAAATATGTTCATTAGTAGTTTGGTTAACAAAATACCGCTTAGTTTGAGATCAAACGGTCGTGCGTGGAATCTGTGAGGATATTATTATACTTTAAGATATTTTTCTTATAAAAGATATCAAAAATATTTCTGTATTATAATACAGAAATATTCTTTTTCCTCAAGATAAGCTAATACACTCATACGTTACTGAAAAAAATATGTAAAGAAAAAATAATGAAAGCTTTTGGTGACTTATATTATTTATGTCTTATTTGTAAGTTTTTAATATAGACTGTTTTTTTAATGAAAAACATTGGTGTAATAATTGTATTCAAATCTCGTAGCTACGTCTGACTAATAGTGTATCACAGAATTATTTTAATCTAAATTAAATATTCATAGAAAATGTTCCTTAATTTCTTGTCGTATACACAATAAACATATCACTAAGCGTTTCAAAAGTTTGTAGATTTATTTGCTTATATAATTACACTATGTAATTCAACTGGCATTAGCTAGCTGAATAGCTATGTATTATGTATAATAATTATATGTTTGGGTTACGAGGTGAGTCAATTCAAAAACGACCCTGTCATACAATACTTGGTAGAGACCATACTATCTTATCTTTTATTTGTTTTAAATACAAGTCTCGCATTTGGAAGATACAACCCTTGTAGCAAGGTATTTTACTAACTATCATGAAACAGATATATATATATATATAGAGAACACCCAGACTTGGAACAACAATTTATGGAACACACATAGTGTTGTTCCATGTTTGATTTGAAATCCCAACATTTGACGCAGTTATAAGCAGCGTAGCGACCACTGAAACCAATAAGCCAGCCATGCAGTCAAACTATCGTAGATTTATTTCAGAGTAGAGCAGCGTACGTGTTTCCCTCCCACAATGTCCTAGGTTCTTTAAGAACAACCTGAAAAAATATTTTACCAGACCGTCATAGTGTACGTCAGCATGTTGCATTAATTCTATTGGCAGTAAGTAATGGTGACCACACCTATACCATTGACGAGCTGAGCCCCGCGGTTATACCCACGGTACAACAATCGCGGGTAACGCCGCGTGGTAAAGCTAGTCTAAATAAAGTAGACTAAGTTACTCTTATATCATCAGCTCCCAGTGAAAGTCCTAGTGAAGATGATACGTAGTAGAATCATGCTGATTTTCTTGAGCGGTACTGCCGTCTTACAAAAGACCAATCTAAAATGACAGCATTTCGTGTTTCATTGGTGAGTGCGAGTGTTGTCCAATGATGTACAAGCATCTTAATAGGCCCCCATAGTGTAGGTGACATTCACAACGAGTATGGTGACTGTTAGATAATGCTCATACTTTCCATCAGGCAATGTTAAGTCACTTTGGTAGGGCCACATGTATAAAAACCTCGAATGTTTAATGTATAAAATTATTCGTCGAAAAAATACATTCCTGATAATTCAATCGAAAAACTTTGCTTGTAAATTCAAAGACAATAGACAAAATTATCCTTTGTAATTTTATCATCCTCTATTTTACTAAAATCTTACAAACAATAGGCTATAATTGACCCAGAAACTTAATGGCATGGTTAAAACTTGTACACTAACGCGATTATAAATTAATTTGAAGCCTATTTGTTACATCATTGGTCTCACATTTAACAGACCATGGTTTCGTGATTATAGTTTGGCGAGTTTAATTAATAATGTACAACTGAATGTTATATCTACCTATACAAACAAAGAAACTTAATGTGTCAGTTTGTATTTCAAATTCAGAGCTTTTCACTAAATGCATTCAAATATAGTCGTATTCAAGTAGATATCTCTTAAACTTAAACATATCTCAGATTTGCCTGACGTTTCGATCAATTTAGGAGTAGAAAGTTTCTGGATGAAGAACCTTCTACTTCGCGTATTCTATGACGGAAGGCGTGCGCCGCTGAGCCAGTCAGCCAGTGACCACATCCAGAGCAATCTGGTCGAAATTTCAGGCAAATCAGAGATTTTTAATACCTTTAAATGAGTGATCGCGTTAATTTCCGTGAAAATAATATTACAAATGCATATGATAGTATATACGGTACTTACAACAAGAAACATCTTTTTTGTGTCTGTTCGTGTGTTTGTTCTCTGGAATGGCTGGACGAATTTTGATTGAAGGAATTTTCACTGACTAATAGTTGATTATATAAGGAGCAACTTTGACTTATTTTATTTTAGACTAGCTATGCTCGTGAGTTAAAATAGACACATATGAATTGAGTTTTGTTCTGATGCGATAAGTCTTTTAAACACCCGGTTGGAATAATTTATTTGGTTCAGGTAAAGCATTTATTTTTCTTCACAGATTTTTATATTAATGTTTTTGGACCCGAGACCCACTGCTCCATATTTACTAAAAATAAATAACTAAAATATTTTTATTTTTTCTGTAACAAACTTTATATTACACATTATTTATTCCTCTAATTGATGTAATTAATCCACTTAATATACACATAGTAGTACAAGCCCTGAAACCACAATAATTCAGATGCAATTATCGGAACAAATGGGGTGGGAACTGCGGTCACGGAGTACTTTGGGTGTGACTTTGTGGGAAACATTGTTTGAACGTGTTGGAAATTGTTCACTGGGAAAGTTGTTTAGCTCGGCAAATTCGATTCATGTAATTTCCATTTTGAGAATTTATCCTAATACCTCTATCTCCTATCTATGTGTTTATGGTAATTAACGAGCTCACAATGGATATTTAATAGTTACGTACACTTTGACAATTGCACTTTCTAAGTTTTTATTTCTTTAACCCTTTTTTCGAAACCAGGTTAAAGTCGGCTTTAAATCCACTCTGATTCGGCTGAACCACGATTTTTACGAGCAGAGATCGCCGTCAGACCTTTGTAAAATAAGAATCACTAAATAGAGATGAGACGAAGACTTAAATGAGACAGAAGTGTGAGTAATTAAATATTCTGTAAAGAAGAACACACGCGAGGAGCGTGTGTTCTTCTTTTTTCTATTGCGATTCTTAATATAACATGATGAATATTATGGTTGGTATTTCTTAGGGCTTATCACAAGAACCCCATAATGATCCACTCTAAAAACCCTCATCTATCGTCAGTATCTTACTATTCAAAATACGAACAATTTCTACCCAGTTTTTTTAAAGAACAGAATATAATTCCATTAAAAAACATAAACTTTCAATTTCTTTATTTATTAATATGGTAGATTAATATTCTTTGTTTGTACTAAAGCTGGTATTTATCTTTTTTATTAGCGATGTGTGTCTCTATCAAATGCCACAAAATGCGTGAGAACAACGTCATCTGTTTTAGTTCGTCACAAGTGAAAATTCAGGCAGCATTTGTTCCAACGGCGGAATAAATAAATTATTACTTCGCTCTCACTTTTGCTTTTAATAATGTTAGAAGTTTTATTCGCATGAATTGCATTATTCTCAACTGTTAGAACTAACCTCATAGCTCGTTTGTTAGTGGGAAGTTTCAGACGATGGAAATCCAAGGAAAATGGGATGGTAGTAAAATTTTAAGTTAGCTTCAGCTCATAGTACAGTCAGCAGAAAAATATTGGTATCTCCAAAATAAGTAATAAAACGGTACACTAGTGCTTACAAATAAATACAAGTCTCGTTAATTATGCCTAACATTCATAGGCCAATTACTGCCTCCTAAAATCTGCAGTCTTCTACATAGTATGATTAGGTGGCCAGAACGTTCTTGTAATGGATTAAGGATACGGAATGTAACAATCCCTATTCATCCAGTTATGTAGTAAGAGACGACTAAGGGAGTATACTATCCTACTAATGTGAATAGCAGAAAAACCTAACAAACGATAGTACGCCAACCTTCCTTGTAAAGGAAAGAGCTGTGTATGTACTATGAAGGGCTGTTGATATGAGGGACTAGATGGGCTCCAATTTCAGCAGAAGTTATCTATTCCCACTTAGCATGAGCCGGCTCGACCGTAGTGATACCACGGCCTCACAGGAAACCGGTGTGAAACAGCGCTTGCGCTGTGTTTCATCGAGTGAGGGAGGATACCTGAGGCCCATAACCCCAATCCCTCCCTCTATCCCCCTCCCCATCCCCCACAGACCGGCAACGCACTTGTGACACTTCTGGTGTTACGGGTGTCCATGGGCGGCGGTAATCGTTAACCATCAGGCAATACGTCTGCTCGTTTGCCCTTTATATCATAAAAAAGCATGATTTATTACATTAACGTGGTGATGTATGTATATTTCTATATAACAGAATCTTACAAAGTTTTGATTTTACAAATCTGAAAAACGTCCACTGAAATTATAACTTGAAGATCACCAGTATTAAAGTAAGTAATACATTATATTTTCGCAATGTATTTGTCGCCCTTGAAAGTACATTTATTAAAAAGAAATGGCTTATGAATACCACGGATTCCAGGAAAATCATGCGTATTGCTAAGTTACTACAGCGTTATTAACTGGAGAATCACAGTGTTATACCCACCTCTGACGCCCACTACAGGCTTTTGAAATAACAGCTTGGAAGCCATTCCACCCACGCTTATGTGTCATATTACTTCTGTATATCATATATTTGATAGCAGCGGCAACTAAAGTATTGTCATTGTGTTAAAAACGGAAGGTTTTTTGTATTGTAGTAATTGACGTCCATTAAACTTGCTACTTGAAAGCCGTCTTTTAGGCCTTTACCAGAAATAGCTAGAGGTTTCTGGAGGGACAGGAACTTCTTAAAGGTATAGCACCAAATTTTTGTCATCCGGAAAAATACTGCAACAAAGTTGTTTTTTGTAAAGCTATGCTATCAAGGTCGCCTGAAACATGTTTCTTTGATAGCGGTTAATCTCCTAGAATATGAAAACAATGGACTTATTTTGAAACTTTCAAATTGAATTCGTTGACTAATTGATATAGCTTTCAGAATATATGATTTTAAGCAATTTATTTTAATTTTCCCTCGGCGCTGCTAAATGAGGCTCTAAGTGAATCCATTTTTCAGTGTTTGAATCTCTCAAAAAACTTTTAACGTAAAAAATTAGAAGAGTTCTAGAAATGGTCTTTAACGTCAAAAAGTTTTAGGTATTCAATTTTATTTAATCTTTGACAAAATGTATTTTTTTTATCGCTATTATATTTAATGAGGTGACCCTATAATTAATGTGTAAACTTTTTCAACAGCTTTAGATATTATGAAAATTTGGATATTTCTAGGATTGATCTCAATGTTTTGAACAATCTTTCCATGCCATGTCTATACACCTTCTTTTTTAATAGCTTATAGACTGCGCTCTATCATAAGACAGTAATGGAACGCTAAAGTAAATAAATGTTTACAGGCTTATCAATTACCAGCTTTTGGCCGTAGTTCCACTAAATGATTCTGTTTCTCATCCTATTCTCCGTGCTTCGGGAACAGTTTTGTTTTATGAATGAAAGTACCTCGTCTTTTAATAATATTGCGTAAGTGTATACAACATTTAACAAAATTGAATTAACGGTTCAATAATGCACTTAAAAATATTAAATATTCATTGATTTTTGTATTGGTAAATTCAAATGATGAGGCCTCTGTGAAGCGGTATTAATCTTATTATGCTAAAATGTGATCAGAGTCTGAAAGTATGTACCTACACTTAAATTCTGTTAATGGCATATGTTAGTTCAGTCTAACATGATCGCATAGAAAAACAGTCTTAGGAAGAGCTCCTAGACATTTCAATAAGATAGTTATACTAAGGTTTACTAACAAGAAGAGATTGGTATACTACGAGTAATCCATTTACTCCTTAACGAAAAAATCTTATCATATTTTACTACCAGTCTCTCAAATAACGTTTATTCATTACACAATATCCTTACGAATGACTTTTGCAAGAAAAATAATGTTCTAAAATAAGAAGGTAAAGACACTAAGAGATAACCAATAAAACTACTCGTTAATACCTTTTACTTCACTCAGAGGTAACATTAAGATGTTGTCGACTTAGCTAATATGTGTAAAACAGGATTACTTTAATTCCATGTCACATCCTTTAAAGGAATACTGAAGGAATAAAAGTATCTTAAGCCTTGCTTTCTAGGTTGACAAATTCTGTGATATAAGTAGTGACCAGAATAAACCAGATATTTTCTTCTATAAAAAAGATATTTTAGAAAAAAAATGTAACATCGTTTAAGTGAGTTGAAATCTGCATAGTCACAGGTTTACGTGTAATTTATTATATAACGTACTTTTGTCATAGCAACGTCCGCGTGTCTATCAATTATCGTGATAAATTAGCATATGTCCTTTGTTTCAAGAAACAAAGAATCTTTGTTGCAAATTATATTGAAATCGGTGCTGCGGTTTAGCCGCAAAAGTCTAAAAGACATAAAGACAGAATTACTTTCGAATTTATTATATCATAGTATCAGTGGAAAGTGGCCGAGTTTATTTATCATACATAGTTTCAAAGTATATTGTCTGGTTTGAAAATCCATATTTCAAATTAATAAAATCAATATAGATTAAAACTTCAAGTCCACGTTAGTACACTAGTTATCTTTAAGAAGTGAATTCACTTATAAAATGCTTTTATCTTTGTTATAAAGATTAGGGATTCACTGTCGAGGAACTGAAATAAGTATGAAATAATCTTTATTAGTGTTTTATTTTGAATAGAACGAATCAAATTGCTTTTAAATTTATTGTAAACATTAAATAAATAGAAACTAAATAAACACACATATATGTATACTAACGTATGCGTTCACAAAAGGTTAGGTATAGGCCTATAAAACTCACACTTTACAAAAACCAATTTTATTATTTTCATGACACTAGTGAAAAGAGCAAGATTACAATCAGCCAGTCTATGAGATAGAAATCAGTGTAAGTAAGGAAAAAAATTAGATCAAATTGAAAAAAAAAACTAGTCAAAGCAAAGAAAAAATCGCTCAGACACATGGGTTGTGTATAATAAACTTAAGTGATAGCTACAGAAGGTCAAGGACACATACCTGTAACTTGGTCTGTCTGTTGTCGGTAAATCGAAGCCTTCAAACAACTTATGTATATGGAAATCACTTAAGTAAACTTTGCTTATCAATCACTTTATTTTATCGTAGGCTACGCTTCAAGCCGTTATATTAACTTAATTGAATACATCATATTAATTCTATACATGGCTCAATAGCTAAGCTTTATCAGGTGTACGCTCAACAAATTAAGTGTCCAACGTAAGACACAAGACCCGTTTGAACGGCTTTTACTTATGCTTAGCCCGAGTGCTTTGTCATATATAATCAATGGAAATCTTCCAGAAGTAGAGCAGAAGATTAGGTACTTTCACAAAACGGATCCGAAACAAAAAAGCCAACCGTTGTTAAAGCGGTTGTAGCAAGTAATAAAACCAAAATTATGACTAGGTCTCGCGGGTCACCTATTTTGAAAATATGTATCACCCAAAGTCAACCGCAATTCGCCACAAAACCTTTATATTTATAGAAAAGTGTCTCCTCTAACGCGTGAGATACCTTTGTATTGTATTCGCCGGATACAAATCCTACGCAAAAAGATATATCTGAAAGGCGGAAAGAAATAACAAGGACCCACAAAGTTTCGAGGTATTTATTGTTAGAAAATTTTACACAATACTGTTAAATGCACATCTCGATACACAGAATCCTATACAAATACCAAAATAAGCACATACGTCGAGTGTTCAATAGGAAACTTCCGAGACACTTCTTTTGTTTTTGTTCGTTCAAAAGTTGTTTATTCTGAAATGTTTCGTAACGCTCCAATGTGAGAAAGTGGATGAAAAGTTTTTGCAGGTTAGTTGTGTTTCATGAAAACTGTAATATTAAGTTCCATATTTCATTTGAATAGTTTATATTACAGACAGAATCTCAATTAATAACTTATAATATTCTTCATGTTCACTTTACTTCACTTATGATATACTAGCTGACCTCCGCGGCTTTGCTGTTAACTGTTTTTAAAGTTCTTATTAATGGGATATTGATTACAAAATTTTTTATATTTTTCTCATTAATAAGAACTTTAATACAAATTTTAGAACCTTATTTTAACCAATTTAGGAGGAAAATTCACATAAATTCAAGTAAAAGTAATCATTTATTTATAATTTAAAGCCTGAAGACAAATTGTCAGGCTATTGAAAAAATTACGAACTTCCAGACTAATCTAAATTCTATCTTTCAACCCCTATTTCACCAACTTAGGTAGTAGGTAGGTAGTAGGTATCTACTCATTTTTAATCAGTATCCTAATAATAAAGTTTCATGTTTCTAATTTAAAAACTGACGGACTTCCATACTAACTTTAAACCCCTATTTCACCCCCTTAGGGGTAGAAATTCCAAAATTCCTTCCTTAGTACCCACTAAGTCTAAGTCTACTTAGTAAAAAGAACCTACTCACCAAATTTCATAGTCCTAACTTTAATAGTTTACGCTCGGCGATGATGAATCATTCAGTCAGTCAGGACAAGTTATTTTATAAGTATAGATTACTTGATTATTTGATTCTAACCTTTATTTTCATAACTTTGACTGTGCAAAAATCAAAGCTTTGAGATTCTCTTTAACTCATTTTCCTGATCGCTTTTTCAAGTCGAGGAGTTATGTCTCTCCGACGCAATAAAGGAACCTTATGTGTTAGAGGAACATGACTTCCTTTCACCACAACATATATCTGGGTTGCTACTTAGTACATCAGTCTATACATTACTGTTACTGTTTCATTCCTTACTCATCAACTATTTGTCATGGCAAATAATCAGCATCTCAAAATTACACATAACCCATTTTGCGATTCCAGCACATTCTAGAACGGGAACTGGCTATGCTGCTGGCTGAACAAACACTATCTAATACGAAATAATTTAAGAGGTTGATCTGAAAACCAATACAGAAACATTTATCGGTAGCTACTGTTAATTTACTTCCATCCGCTCGGTGAGAGTGGTGCATTAAAGTAATACCTTTTTTATTGCGCCTCCTACGCGGCCATTTGTCTAACTTTGCTAACAGATTGCCGGTTACTAAACCAATATTTATGGAGTACCCACGTTTGTTCAACGTAGACATTGATTCAGCGATACTTCTGCACAGGTTTTATGTGAGGCTATTTAATTTTAGCAGCAGTGTTCAGAGAAAGTGTGAAGAAAAATAAGTTTTATTTAAGAAACTACTATTCGTTTCCACAACTACACTAAACAACACCAAAGACTGCCAGAATACATAAAAAATTAGAAAGATTTCTTTCAAACTCGATTATATTATTATCGTCTATATGTTTGTATGATCTTCAAATATTTGTTTCGGAATTTGGGTGTTTTCCATATATAATATGTACGTATTTACAAAATAAAAGTATATACGTATGTCTTTATATCAGTGGTCTAGTATCCATAATACAAGCCCTGTTTAGTTTGGGACTAAATGGCGTTGTGTGTTAAAATTTCCTAAAATATTTATTATTATTATTATTAATTCAAATTCATATCTTTATTGATTTTCAACCTATTTCATCCATTTAAAAGTCAAAACGACTAAATAGACCTGGAGAATATTTATTTCAGAGTTAAATCATTTAATACAAGTCTTAAGAATAATCGCTCTCAATAAATTAGGAAAGTCATTTCTTTATCTCAGAAAACAAAAATCAAGAAAATATTGCAACGTTAATCCGACTCCGTCTATAAAAATATATTCTAATCATAAATATAAAATATTGAAGAATCAAGGCGGAAGTCGATCCTGCTAAGTCTCGCTTAAAGGGGAGATGAAAAATTATTGGCAAATCTATGAAGACAAGATAACAATTTCATGTGGCAATTGATTTGTTTTTTGTGTGCAAATTGATAGGAAAATGCTTGTTGTTCATATTGTAATGTTATTATTGGAAATTTCGTTTGCGGATTTATTCGAATAACGCGCTCTTCGGTTGTGTTTTCTATAAAAGAATGACATGACATTGACATTGATTTTAAACGACATGTTGTCTATAAAAGTTATTATAATGGATAGGAAAGAGATATGGGATCGTTACTGGTTTTTTTTTCGAAAGACGGTCCCCATTTTATGTCATCCACATTTTTATCACAAATTTCATCACGACGAAGAGTCGAAGACTTAAGATTTAATACTTGACATTGTCAGAAATAGCTGATCCAGCTGGCTACCATATCATCAAAAGAAGAAGGAGAAGCTAGGGAGATGCGTATCCACATTTGTTATAAATGTATTAATTCTGAATATCAATTATAGAAAAGTTTTATTTACTTTTGGAAGTTATAATGACATGACCGTGGTAAATATCATACTACCATAAAAAAATTTAATTACATGATTATTCCTTGAGTCCTTGATGAAAATTAAACTTTTTTATGACTCAGGGTCATTAGTCATTAGACCAGCAAGTCACTATACCCAATGTTCTTTTTTTTATGTAATAGGAGGCAAACGAGCAGACGTATCGATGGTAAGCGATTACCGCCCCCCGTGGACACCCGTAACACCAGAGGCGACACATGTTGAATTCAGTTAGCTAGCTACATGTCATGGTACCAATAATATGTAATGTAGTTCTTTCAGTAGACCCCAACTGAGGTTTAAGTGTCACTAAGTGGGACTTGGATAAGCCTTTTTGTAGTCTCGAGGTGTTTGAAGTATGGTGGACAATTAAATAACTAGGCTGAACCTTTGTGGGTAGGCCACGTGTGGCTACCAACCTATGCTAGCGAGGTCGAGTTCAGAGCCAGCACCAGGTCAGGGAGACGAGGTCTTGAGGCAGGCCATACCTGTCCTGTGTGTGATGTATCGATCAACATATTATTCGGCCTGATAATTTGGATATTTTGCATACCACAGCCACACAGAAAACCGGTGTGATACCGGAGGCCCATACCCGAATCCTTTCCTTGCTCCGCAAGGGCCGGCAACATACTTGTGACACCTCTGGTGTTACGAGTGTCCTTGGGTGGCTGGGTAATCGCGTACCATCAGGCGAAACGTCTGCGTGTTTTTCTTCCATTCAATAAAAGAAAAACATGTATCTTAAAATCCGTTTGAAAATGCTGATATTAAGGAGTTCAGAAGAAGAAGAAATCAGCGAAATTCGTGTCGTAGCCATCATAATATATGATCGTACCACGATTCATCGAAAACATACAGATGTAAATATATTAAAATATATAAATAGGTATATTCATTATCATAAACATTTTTAATCAGTAGAAATCAAACTTCATCCAATCCTATCAAATATATCTAACAACAATTTTATTCATAATACCAGGAAATACTTTCTTACAATTAATTTTGAACTCCATACTCAGAAACCCTTCAAACACCCTTACTGTTCAACAAACAGATTTATTGGTTGATATTATTCAATATTAAGTTCATGGTTTGACTAAAAAATCTAATTATTAGTGCGTGAAGATGGCGGGCTTTAAGTCTTGTGTAACACTGTGTTAGTAAATAGTAACAAGCTTTGCGTTCTTATTTCATATTTTAATTAAGAATACCTAAAAGGGTTTACGTATTCCTTTGAGTACTTTTTCTGGATTAACTCTTATCAATTGTGTTTTTGAAGTGAAAACTTCTTTAATCGCGCTGAATGCGTCTTTGTCACTGAACGCTTTATATTTTTCACTCCTTTTTATTGCGCATCTTATTATATCAAGTGAATTTAAGTAAATATCAAACAGTTCTCATGACTGTTTTGATATTTTTTTTATTTGATGTCACCGATTTCTTCTGATTGGCACCTTGAACAATTTGAAGTTATTGCACCATAAACTACTACTGTCTCTCTTAAACATTCCGATCCATACCAAGGTTGCCTGGAAGAGATTACTTTTGGCAATAAAGCCTTCCTTTGGACACTATACACCTGATATTTGATGTTCCCTCTTGAAACTCTGTAATACGATGTATGTATAAATATTTTTTACAAAATAACTACATGCCACTATTCAATGATGATGAAACTCACACAGTCAAGAATTCGTTGCCGTTCTATGTGTTCCCTTTGCCGAATCTTGAGCTCCAGTACTCACTTGGAAACAACCATTGAAAGAATTGCTCAACACAGGTATTTTGTGAGGCCATATTATTACTGATGTATGTCTTAGCCCATACAAATGTTTGATTATATATATTTGTAATATGAAATAGAAGAATAATATCAAAGAAATAATATCAATGTACCTTACATCACTCTTAAGTAGTATTTTTGTTACTATTTTAACTAACGTTAAGTGATATGCAGTAGCACTGTTAGTAGTTCACAATACTCTGAGTGTTTTATTTACATTATTTATCAAAAAGAGTAAAATTCATTCCAGTTCCAATAAGAAAAAACAAGTATTGTTAACAAAATATCAATAAAAATACTTTTGCGGCTTATTGCTTTTCAAAATTCTGCCAAAAGTTTATCCCATAAACCATATAATAACTTGAACACATAAAATAATGTTTTAGCGCTTATGAATTTTACGACAAGCTATATTATAAAACGAATTGGTTACATCTCATGATGGATTGGTACACTTACGAATTATTAGCAAATTTACTTGAAAACGGTTAGGTTGATTAATTTTCTGAATAAATTTGGGATTGAAATTATGTTTGTACTAGACCGCTTATGTTCTAGACCATGTTAGTTTCAACACGGTTTTATTAAATATTAAATATACTGGAGAAGTTAATAAAAGCATAAAAAAAAAAACAACAACCCATAATGTCCCACTGCTGGGCTCGGGTCTCCTCTCAGGAGAGGGTTAAGGCCATACGTCCCCACGCTGGCAAGTATACGTTGTGGCTACGTAAATCTTGCCGTTGGATGTTTTTAAGCCGCCCGAAGGCCTCCAACTAAGCTTCACGACTGTTATCGTATGATAAGAACCGGGACCGACTGCTTAACGTGACCTCCGAATCACGGAGACGCTCATGGTAACATGCCACTAGCGGTCACCCATCCAGGTACTGACCGCGCCATCGTTGCTTACCCTCGATGATTGTTTCTAATCACCGAGTGCAACTAGGCTATGAGCGTCAATGTTAATAAAAGCATGTGTGTTTAATATAGCTTAAAAAACTACAAAACGGGCTTTCGCTTAGCATTACATAAGTGTATAAGAGTGCTTTGAAGTTTTTTATGCCATATTATATATAAGGACGTATGGCCTTAACCCTCTCCTGAGAGGAGACCCGAGCCCAGCAGTGGGACATTATGGGTTGTTGTTTGTTTGTTTGTTATGCCATATTAATTATTTTTTTCTAAATACATGACAATTTTAATGTGTATTATCTTACCTGTCAATGTAAAATCAGACGTGACAGAGGAATAATTTGTAATGCGAAGTTAACTAAAAGTGTGTGGAGGAACGGATCACATGTCACTCCAACACAGGGAAGATCCTCCGACCAGGCGAGGTGATCATGCCTGGTCGGAGGATCCTTTAGTAACAAAGTTTCCGTCTACGACTTCTTCTACGAAAATTTAAACTGTAGATCTTTCGTTACGGTTTTTTTTATTTTGAAGTAACTCAACCAGAAGCAATTATTTCTATTACTAAGTGCATTTTAC
Organism: Hyphantria cunea; assembly: GCA_003709505.1. Taxonomy (NCBI): domain Eukaryota; kingdom Metazoa; phylum Arthropoda; class Insecta; order Lepidoptera; family Erebidae; genus Hyphantria; species Hyphantria cunea. Next base: position 196,732 of record PKRV01001230.1, read on the forward strand.
AAAAATTATATTACAAATATTTTTTTCCAATTAAGTTATCCTAACTCTGGTTATATATTTCCTAATACCATGGCTTTTTACGCACAATATGACCCAGTTATCAAAATTGAGTTTTCTAATACAAGATAGCGTGCAGTCAACTACTAAAGGTGCGCATCTTTAGCTAGGAACAATCGATTTCAGGAGCCATTAGAGGCAGCCATTAGACCAAATATAAATAACAGTTAGTGACGGAGTCCATTTTATAGGAAATGCGCGAGAAACGTAAATAGACATGGAGGTACGGACCAGGAAAAAGACTTAAATATATATTTTTTGTTTATTTGAGTCTTTTATTTTAATCTTGGAATCAATTATTAAGACTGCTTCGGTGGTGCAAAGTTACTATGCGCCACCGATATGACCGCCTTGTATTACTGCTATATGAACATAGATGGTGCAATCGGCATAAAAGATGTCATGAAATTGGAAAATTATTTATATCAGGCGTACCAAATTGTCGGTACTTCTAAATTTCTACTAATTTTATTTGTATACCGCACTTCTGCACTTTTAATTACTTATTTACTTAGTACAGCCATTGAATCATGCAATATATTACAAGATCTTGTTAAAACATGTAAAGAACGGCATTAAGAGTATCATTACTTTAGGCATCATCTTTCATTGGGCTACTAAGCTTCGGTGTATCCGCAAAAGATACAGGAGTACTTTGCAAGTATTATCATCACCAAACTGTCTCTGCGGCGCACTGGTAGCGTATCCAACAGCTGTGCTTGAAGTCTCGTGTTCGACCCCCGGGTCATTCTTAATGTTTATTTGACCTGCAAATATTTATTTCGGAGTTTTGTGTATTTTTGTATAATATTTATATTTTTTCAAACAAAAGTACATTGTACATGTATTTATAACAGTAATCTAGTACACATAGTACATGTTCTGCTTAGTTTGGGACTAGATGCGTTGTGATTCAGATATCCAAAATATTTTTATTATATAATGAAGATTGATCTGAAATCAAGAACTCTGTACTACGATAACTTCTTTGATCTTTCTTTGTTGTGGTATTTAGGTTAGTGTTATTTGTCATAATATTTAAAAGATCCCTGTTATAGTTCTATTGCCTGATGATACGTCACTTATTTTAAAATTCGATCGGAAGAAAACAGTTTTTGACGATTTGAATAGGGCACTGAATGATGTATTGAATTGGTTAACAATAAAGAATCTCCTTTTGAATTCAAATAAAATAAAGTGTGTGAGATCTACTATACCAAATGTAAAACAGCTAGGCACTAATCTAACTCTAAACAATGAAATTATAAGTATTGAAGACTCAACAGTATTCTTAAGAATTACATTAGACAGTAAACTATAATGGGGAACCCAGATAGATTGCCTTGCAGGTAATCTTAATTCGGCAGCTTATGCAGTATGGAAGGTACGTCAGCTCACCGATACGGACATAGCTAGGCTAGTTTATTTTAGCTACTTTCAGAGCGTCATGGCCTATGATATACTACCTTGGGGTAAGGCGGCTGACATTGAAACGTTTTATTCTACAAAAACAAGCCATCCACTCAACGTATAATTTAGGTGTTAAAGTTTACCGTGGGAGAGCCATATTTTGATATGCATGGGCCGGTTCGGCTGGAGTGATATCACGGCCTTACAGAAAACCGGTGCGAAACAGAGCTTGCGCTGTGTTTCACTGAGTGAGTGAGGATACAGGATACAAGTGAGGTCCTAAAGGCCGGCAATGCACTTGTGACGCCTTTGATGTTACGGGTGTCTATGGGCGGCGGTAATCGCTTAGCATCAGGTGAAGGTCTCTCTTCGAGAGTTGTTTAAGGATATAGGTATTTTAACTTCCATCACAGTATATATTTGCAAATATTACGTTTGTTGACACAACATTAATAACTGTGAGAAAAACAGTGATGTACACAATATGAATACGGGAAACAAGTCCAAACTTGTTGGTACCTATCATCGTTTACATAAGGTACACAACTTGTTCGAAGGTCTTGGTATGCATTTTTATAATAATATTCCCATAGATGTAATGTATCTTCCTGTATATAAATTCAAAATTACTGTAAAAAATCATCTCAATAAGAAAGCCTATTATACGATCAACGATTAACTAAACGTCAAACAGTCATGGGCCTAAGGTGTTATTTTATACACACAAATTTCTTTGTCTTATAATTAGGCTGAAATATTAAACCATTGTTAGTTGAAAGTAATATGCGACGATTATTATGATAAATTGATTGGTAGTGATTTTTATCAGCATCTCGTTTATGATTCATCATGCTCACAAAAATATCAGCCTTGCTGTTTACCTTTCATTTTTAATACCAGCACTACTTCTTAACAGTAAACTATATGTTTTCACCTAATTTACCTTGACAATTAAGTACATGCTGTGAGGAATGTTTGTGTCGATCTATAATTTTTAACTCTAGCTTCAATTTGACATTCATGAATGTCACTTAAGTGTCTTGATTGAATAAATGATTTTGAACTTAAATACGTTGATTTCTTATAAAATAAAAACTAATTTAAAACCATGTAGTTGTAAAATCTTTACTATCGTTTTTACTTTGTTTCAAGTTATTACCATTCCTATTATTCGTTTGGCTCGTACCAAACAAAAATTACGAATGAAGATAATTTAATACTACCCCTGATAAAGAGCTATGTTATTACTCCCAGCTGTGTCCATCTTGCCACGTCAAACTTCTAAATTATAGACACCTTTTGCTTTCATAATTAAATTCAAAAGTCAAAGCAGTTGTCTCATCTCAATCGGTTCAAGAGTAAAAAACTTGTGTCAGTTTAAAGAATTACTGCGATAGCCGACCTTTACGCGGGCGGAGACACAGTCAAAAGCTAGTAATAAATAATAATATCACGACACATCACTCACACGGCTGTCTAATCTCAAACTAGGCAAACCAGTTTTATGGCAACCGGACAGCTAATAAACATACTTATATATCTTACATATAAAATTCTCGTATCGCGGTGTTTGTTTCCAAAATCCCCCGAAACGCCAGGACCTATTTTTATAAAATTTTGTGTCCATATCTAAATATATTTTATTACTTTTGTATTTTTTTAAAATATATATAGCAAAACTAGGTTTACCGGGTCAGTTTGTTACTTATATATTTCTAAATTAATCGTGAACTACACCAAGACACAGAGCAACGATCGTGTTCTTGGTCGCTTCAAAGACATGTCCCGAATAGAAGAACAGCAGTCAGGTTCACTAATCACTAAACCGCAGACCTATCAAATAATTCACAAACTGGATTATAAATATTTATTTAAGACTATGTACCTGAATGTAGTGGAGTTCGGTATTTTATTTTTTGTAATTTTTCTCAATCCTAGCCAGCCAGGTATATTTATCGCCTCCGAAACCTCCTGTATACTAAATTTCATGAAAATCATTGCTCGCTTAAAGGTATTGTGTAGATTTATTACTATACGATACGAAGTACGCCTTTATAACCAACTTGAATAGGTCTGATCCGTCTACAGATAAAGTTGTTTACACACTGTATTACTACATGGGTATGTATAAGCCTTAAGACTATACCATTCAGTTGCTAAGCTGCACAGCTGCTTACACATGCCGTATCGTATGTTTTCTTTAGGAAACAATCGATAGCTTAACCTTCAAACGCCAAAGTGTTATCTGACGCGTGTATACAATGAAATAGGATATTTTTAGCTGTTTTATGAAAAGTAGGAAAGAATACCCATTGAACGATTGAGTTACAAGTTAGTTATATTTCGTATTTCTATCAGTTTTCTCTTCGATAAATTGCCTATTGAAATATATTCTTTATGGTATAATAGAGGCGGAGACTTTATTTGTTCGCTTATTTGAACGCGTTAATATCAGGGAGTATTATATCGAATTGAAAATTTGTTTTAGAGTTGAATAAACAATTTATTGCGGAAACCTGCAGCTTACACATAGCGTGCACGCTATGTGACATTACACTGGCACTAATAAAAGCTGAAGATCATATGAAAGACATTTTTATGGGACTCAGACGAAGCTACGCGTTTAGAGAATAGGTATTGTTATAAAAAAACATCTTATGTTTCTAGAAACGGCCGAAAGTCTAATTAATTATTGTTTTATACATATTTTATTAAATGTTACGTCCTTAAACCTTCATGAGGTATAGACTACGTTTAATATTTCTATCGGTAGATGTTGAATGTGCCAAATAAAAACGATTTCAACCAGGTCAGCAAGACATAAGTAACACATTGCTGTTTTGAAACTAAGCAGGTATTAATCAATTATTATCGTTAATTCTTAAGGAGAGATGAAACACAAACTTCAATAGTTCTTATAACTCAATAAAATATTAAATAGCACAAATATATTCTTCTGAAAATGGAACAAAATGCTTTGAAATGACTCGAATAATATTCTAGGGTTTTTATGTGTCTATTAAAATAACTTCCACGGCTTATTACAGTATTATAATGATATTTCCGTTTAAAGGACTTCTAGAATCGGTAAAATAGCTTAATCACAAAATCAACTCTCATTTGTAGAGATAAGAACTATAATAGCTTGTTCGAACTACAGTATAACTATATTGTTGAATACGGGTTGTTGATTTTACTTTAATCGAGCTATTTTGCACTTAATTATAAGGTTGCGTGAGTCGAAATTTACTCAAATGTCTATTTTAAGGAAGCTTTTTACCCAAGTTCTATGATATAACAATAGTTATAATAATTTTATTCAAACTATTAAATTATTACATCAAATTACCTACCGTTTTACCGGTTCACCATTAAGTAAACCAAGCTTATGTAAGTAATTCTTTCGAAATATTTATAGTATTCAGAAAGAGCTTTACTTTTCAAACTGAGACTAGTCAAAGATACTGTTATATGCTAGTGAAAGTCCGATTAATACTCATTCATTTTGAAATGAAACTTCTTTAGGCGCATGAGGGTAAAATTTTTACAAATGTAACGTCACGCAAGTATGCAACGGAAGTGTCGAAAAAGAGAGAGAGAGCGATCGAGACCGATTAAGGGAGAGTAAGACAGGGCGAACGTAGCATGAAGCAACTAGCGATGGAGTGAGAGTAGGGAGCAAGCAAGTTGGAAAGATCGAGAGAAAAAGTGAGATAGAGCGATTGTCGTATCACGCACAGTGCCATGGAGCGAGAGGTGGAAGAGAGCTAAGAAGTTTCACTTCTGACATGTGTACTTTGTACGCACGCACTTTTTTTTTATATTGACTGGATCATGGGAGTGATACCACGGCCTCACAGAAAACCAGTGTGAAACAGCTGTTGCGCTGTGTTTCACCGAGGGATTGAGGATAAAGAGGCCCATACCCCAATCCCTGCTTGAACCAACTGACGATGGGAGGAAAGGGTTAGGGTATGGGCCTCCTCACCATAGGATTGAGATGGCGCCTTGAGACGGCGACCAATGTCGATCGGCGTTCCGCAGGGGTCTGTCCTAGGACACTCCTGTGGAACGTGGGGTACGACTGGGTATTTCGAGAACGTCTCCCCTCCGGGCTAGGCGAAATGTGTCAATGGCGCTGTACGGCGCACCGGTGTGGGTGTCGGCTCTGACCGAGGCTGTCGACCGAGGCGACGTGCGCCTTGGCCGGTACACCCCAGTGGGATTTGGAGGCGGAAGTGCTCGCCGAAGTTTATCGACGGGTGGCTGAATTCCGGGCGGAGAGTGGCATGCGCCCTCCACCCGAAGAGGTACGCGAGTGGCGTGAAGCCGCCCGTCGAGCCACGATGGCTCGTTGGTCTTCGTGGCTGGAGGCTCCACGTGCTGGCTTCGCCACCATGGAGGCCCTCCAGCCGGTCACCCTCGAGTGGGCAGGGCGGCAGCACGGGACCCTTTCCTTCCGACTGACGCAGGTGCTTTCCGGGCACGGTTGCTTCGGGAAGTCCCTGCACTCGGTCGCGCGGAGGGAATTGAGTTCCGCCTGCCACCACTGCGACTGCAGTGAGGACTCGGCCCAGCACACGCTGGCGGTGTGCTCCGCTTGGGCACCGCAGCGTCGGGCCCTCACTGCAGTCCCTCGGAGAAGATCTCTCGCTGCCTGCCGTCGTACGCTCCATGGCCGGCGGCGAGAGCAGTTTTACCGCGGTCGCGACCTTCTCCGAAGAAGTCATCTCGCAGAAGGAGGCGGCGGAGAAGGCCTGGGAGGACGATCTCCACTCGGACCCGATCCGCCGCCGGCAAACCGGGCGGCGGATTCGCGCCTACCAGCGCCTCATGCCGCCCTGAGTGTGGCCGCGGATGCGCGGGACGGGTTTTCCCCCCCATCCGCTTCACAGGCCAGCCGCGAGGGGGCGACGTTACGCGTGTGCCTTACCTCGCCTAAATTGAGAGGATTTAACATCTAGAGACGGTGCCCGCTTCAGTGCGGCCAAGCGCTGGGAGGGGTCCGGATAGCGTAAGAAAGCGGTTCCCGGATCTCTCCCGTCTCAGGCGTAGAGTTGCACACCGTGTGGTTTTAAGCCGGTTTGATTCCGACACACCGCCCCGCCACAAACCCCGGTGGGAGAAGGCTCGAGGGGGTTGCCAAAGGAAAAAAAAAATTGGCCTGCTCCCCATCCCCCAAAGACCGGCAACACACTTGTGACGCCTCTGGTGTTGCAGATGTCCATGGGCGGCGGGAATCGCTAACCATCAAGCAATACGTTCGCTCGTTTGCCCGTGATTTCATAAAAAAAACTAAAAGACGAAAAATGGTTTCAATTGGATATTTTATTATAAGTATTTTAGTTGTTAGTATTAAGGTTTAGACATCAATAAATAACTGTTTTACGTGCAAGTCTTTTATGTTTGCATATTTTGGTTACGTTGATGCGAAATGAAGAGAAGGAACACTTGAAACAAACCCTATACCGACCCGTCTGGTCAGCTTGATATAGGTGATTTTAACCAAAACCTCATATCTGTGAGAGGCCAATGACCATCAGTGGACTTTTAAAAGCTGATGATGATGATAAGGAACAAAACTGGTGTAAAAAGAATAGTTAAGAAGTAATCCTGTGTCAGTGAGAGAGGAAATTGCCAATATCAAGACTACACGCAGCAAACGGTTAGAAGCCTACCCCAATACCCTTGCACGACCGCTCACAATATCCAGCTATATAAAACACCCTAAAAGAAGATATATTTTATAGTGTTGAGAATTAATTATGAGAAGATGTTCTCACTGGAGGACACACTCTAAACGAGATAATCATGGAGCACATCTGCTAAAAGTGAATGTACTGATTGCAGATACAAAAACAAAAAAAAGGGGGTAATCTTTAAATCTGTTTGTACATCGTGTAATGAGCTTAAACAGCTCAACGATTATTAAATTTTAAATCGTTCACTAACCAAAATGAATACACGATTATTCTGTATGTGTATAATCTGTATATTCGTATAAATATATAAAGTATCTGACTATTCATAAGTGATGCGATTAAATTACTTCATTAATAATATTGAACATTATTATACGAAACCCAATCACTTAATGACTTAATTCATTAGTAAATTTACTTAGCGATTTGTTATCTTAATTATTAATTTCAACTTTAAATTAAAAGTACGGAGCTTAAGTTTCATTTCATTATATAAATTAAACTTGTAATTTAGAATATCAGCTGTGTTAATATATATACTTAGACTTTTTTATATTATATTTTTTTATTGTGTAGTATGGCATCGTATTATATGACATTATTGTCTACATGCAACGAAGGCATCTTGGTAGAGTCTATATATCGATTATCTTGTTTCTTCAGTAACGCTGTTTAATCCAGTGTCCTGAAAATCCTGTTTCATACTTTTTCAGCGTCGTTTCTTGTCGTAGTTGGGTTTTAGTTTTTACTTTTTTTTATTTATCATCTTTTGATACCCTTTCAATGTTAATTTACTAACAACATAATTTTTTAATTGCCAATGTAAACCGAATAATGAATTATCTGTCTTAGAAATTAAGAGGATTATTGAATAAACACGGACAAAGTCATGAGAATATACTAATAATATACAATTATATATTTTTTAAATTTACAAATAAAGCTCTTTCCGATGATACCAAACAAGGCATATTTATCTCAAATTTATTTTATTAACACAGTACTTTACAATCAGTAGAGGGCGCCACATTAGATTCGGTGACACGACATAAAGCCTATAACTAGCGAATGATCAAGATTTCTAACGATACCTCATTTGCCCAGTTCTAATAAGTAGTTGAGAAGCTATGAGGAAACAGATGAACATATGTAAATACATAAATAGCCTATCAAAATTATAACCCTTCATTGGGTTTGCTGTTGTCGGGTAATTAAATAGTGACCTTTACTTATTTTTCAGGGTATAGGAAATAAATGATCCGAAAACAGCCTGCATCTCAAGCTTGGCGAATCAGGCCCATCTCAAAATTAGCGTAATACAGAGTTATAGAAAGAGTGTATATATATATATATATATATATATATATATATATATATATATATATATATTTATGTAATGAACAGTATACGTAGTGTGCTCAAAAAGTATTGCGAATATAGTACACAATTTAAGCTGTTAGAGCATCGCGCTGGAAATAGGAGATGCAGACAGACAGGTTTTCTTTATGAAGTAGAGGGCAAATGAGCAGACTTATCGCCTGATGGTGAGCGAGCCCAGGGACAGAGCAACACCGAGGGCGTCACAAGTGCGTTGTCGGCCTTTTAAGAATGAGTACGTTTTTTTTTAAGGTTTGGAGATCGTACTGGGGGGATAGGGAACACCGCAGTGACAGTTCCGCAGTGATTTCGAAACTTTGAAACATTATACCTCGCACAACTAATGCGTGGTTCAGCGAGTAGTAGATACAAATAGTATACGGATATTATAGAGTAAGCTCTGCTTAGATTGAAAGTTTGAAAGCAGAAGATTAAGTAAAAAGGAGTTAACGATTTAATTAAATTGTTTATTTAAGACAGTCCACTCTTCTTAACATAGTAAAAAACAATTTTAAATATCGAATGTTTCATATACTATTTTATTTGATAACTCCTACACGAACAATTATTCATGTGGGCATCGAACTTCAAACCCCAGCTTAAGCTCAGTATAATATTTATTTCGACTGCACGGTTAGCGTAGTGGTTTAAGCGATCGAGCCGCCGCTTCCTACTGCACCAAGTGTTGTGGGTACAAATCTCACACGGGACAACAATTTGTGTGATCCACAAATTGTTATTCTGAGTCTGTGTGTTGTTTATGTTCTTTTCATGTATGTTTGTAAAGTACCCCGCGACACAGAATGTATATTCCTAATGAAGGAGTTCTTTTAACCAGCGTTTCACAAGGAATTTTATAGTTGGAAAGAACTATTCCTGAGCTTCATATCATACTTCCAAACACATACCACTCCTGTCTGTTACATTTCTATAGTCACAAACACACTATTTGCTTTTAATTCCCCAAAATGACAATTCTCTAATTGTGTAGAATCGAACTCAATATGTTTGTCAAAGAATGAATGACACTGTTATTTACTATGTAATGGTCGGGGCAGACAGCGGCTGGGTCGAAACACTGACGAGTTTTTAACAGATTGCGATGTACTAGTTAATATGGAATATTTCTCAGGATCGTTATACTCGATGCTCGACTCGCTCGTAATGTCACCGTCTAGCCCCGTCTACTGTCTGCCTCGTGCTTAAGGTTAACCTTCTACTGCCTAAATGTCAGTTATATGAAAGTGTTATTTTGTGTAAGAAAAACATTTTGTTGGCATACAAAGACTAATTTTATGGCCTTACATGATGACACAGTTTGGATCTTATCTTTATGCAATAGAGTACAGTTTTGGTTGAACTCCTTAAAAGCAAGGTGTTTTCGTAACGATACACCGTATGAATCAATAAGTGTACGTGCCTTTATAAATGGAACCATGTTTACGTACTTGTGATTTTATTGATAGTTGACTTTTGAGTTCTTTAAGCTGTTAACTTTTTTTTATATGGAGCCTTTTTACCCCGCCTTAAAAATCTAGAGAATATAAATATTTCTAGCATTAAGACTGAAAAGGTCTAATGGAACTCAATACCTGTAAAAAATTTTAATTTATCCGTATCGCAGTTTGACTTAAAGCCGGCCCATGCAAAATTTGGTAAAATGACTCCAAAAAAGAAAATCAGATACATATATAACCCTAATTGATGGGGCGTAAAGCACTGGTCGTTTTAGTGAACGGTGTGGCCTTTGATCACAAACAGAAACGACCTCAATTCGAGAATCAATGGTTACAATTTAGGCTTTGATGTGCCTATAAATTAGGCAGTGTAAATCGAAGGTATACGTTAGCTTGCACTCTATATCAATGAATCCGGGTTGGATTGCGAGTGATTACTTCTACAGGATGGGTATTAATTGTATAGAGCAGTATATCTACTTTACAATCAGTAGGATTTTTAGGGGATAAAGATGGCAACGCGCTCATAAGTCTTCAGTTACAGTCAGTCATGGATACCGGTTGTCACTTTATATTGTGGAACATGTCTGCTCATTTGACCATTCTATCATAAAACAATTTTAGAAAAAAAGTTGAAAACATAACCATATAACTAAAAAGCTTTTAATAAAATTTATATCGTTGCTACGGAGGGACATACAATCATATATAGACTGCTGAAACTATTACCATTCCTTTTGCCTTCGCGATAGTCCGATAGAGATGGTTCTCTTTACTTTTTTCTGCCTTCTCGAGTATTAAGTAAATTGGCATCTTAGCTGCATATTTATAAAACCATATTCCGTTAAGTAACAGTCACAACACATTTCACCAAATAATTGTATATAAATTACATTGAGTTGAATTTATAAACATAATTGTATATTTCTAAATACTTATATATATGTTATAAAATTAAATATATTAGATGCGATTATACGTACATACATATATAACGTCACGCTTATTTCCCATATGGGCAGGCAGAGACAATTGATCTCCGCTTACTCCAGCCCTGACACACTCCATTCACTTCGTCTACGTTCATCAGTTATCAATATTTGCGATTTTTACAATGTAATGATATGTTTTGGCTTTGAATACACAACTAACAATTTTGTTGTTTATAACCGGTTTTTTTATGGTATAGGTGGCAAACGAGCAGACGTATCGCCTGCTGGTAAGCGATTAACGCTGCCCATGTACACCCGCAACACAGGAGGCATCACAAGAGCGTTGTCGGCCTCTTGAGAAGAAGTACGCTCTTTTCTTGAAGGTTTAAAGGTCGTATTGGTCCGGGAATACCCCAGGCGACAGTTCATTCCACAGTTTTGTTGTGCGAGGCAGAAAGTTCCTTGAAAAGCGCACAGTTGTGAACTGCCAACCATCTAGATGATGGGGATGAAATTTCTGTGAAGAAGGACGATGGCGGAAAGAGGCGGCAGGAATCAGCCCGAACGATTCCTCGGAGCACTCCCCATGGTAAATGCGGTAGAAGATGCACAGTGAAGCCACATCTCAAACTTCCTAGGAATCGACGATTCGAGTCGCTCTCCGTTGAATGCGATCCAAAGGGAGGAGCTGGTATTGGGGTGCCCCAGCCCAAAGACGGTGACAGTATTCCATGTGAGGCCGGACCTGCGACTTATAAAGCAAAAGGCGGTAGGCTGGAGTGAAATACTGTCTCGATCTGTTGAGCACACTGAGCTTCTTCGAGGCCAATTTGGCCTTACCCTCCAAATGGTCACGAAACTGGTCTTCGCTCGATACGTCGACACCAAGTATTCCAATATTGGCTAAGGCAGATAGGGAAGTATCTTCAAAACGAGGACATACGACCCACGGCAGTTTTTTAGGAGTGAACGCGCACACGTGTGTCTTTGTAGGGTTAAATTGGACTAAATTAAGTCTACCCCAGTCTGAGATCGTTTTCAAGGAGGTCTCAACTTCAGATACAAGTATGTTTCGACTATCAATGACGTTTTCCCGAGAAATATTGGCGCGGCCAATGTAAAGGGCATCGCCGGTGCTGTCATCCGCATAACAATGAATGCCACTAATTTGCAGCATTGATATGGAGGAGGAAGAAGGTAGGCACACAGCCTTGCGGGACACCGGCATTCGCAGATATGAAGTCAGAGCATTCACCGTCGACTACAACCTTTATGCTTCTATCTACTAGAAAGCTGGTGACCCAATCGCATAATTTCTCGGGTTAACCATAAGAAGGGAGCTTCGAAAGAAGCGCTTTTTTCGAAGACCCGATCGAAGGCCTTCGCAATGTCCAAACTAGCTACCAAGCCTTCCCCCTTGGTCTCTATCGCCTGTGCCCGGCGATGTGTCAGGTATACCAGAAGATCACCAGCCGATCGATCCAGATGATGATCTTCTAGATAGTAGGAGTTGACGGTTGACAATGGACTCCATTATTTTCGAGAAGAGGGAAGCTATAGCTATCGGCCTATAGTTCGACGGATTAGAGTGGTCGCCTTATTTAGGGATCGGGTGGACCAATGCTGCCTTCCATGATGTCGGGACTACGCCGGAAGAGTAGGAGAGTCGAAATGGACGCGTTAAGACCGGTGCCAACTCGCGAGCGCACATCTTCAAGACTATAGGAGGAGTTCATCAGGGCCCCTTGACTTATGGATGTCAAGGGATAAACGTGCCAAACGCACTGAGGGTTGGTGAAATTGGATATCCAGCATACGGCTCTCGCACCGTGGTGTGATAGGCGGCTCCTGTTCCCCAACATCCAAGGTCGAGCTGGACGCAAAGTGTTTTGCCAGAAAATCGGCTTTCTCCTTTGCGTCATAGGCCAATGGATTATTTCCCAAATGCAAAGGTAGAAGGGATGGCTTACAGAAATTCTCTTGGAATTTCCCGAAAGAAGACGGTCAAGCCTCTCGCCAATCCTAGCAATGTGCTCCGACTTCACCATTACAATGTCTCTTGTGAAGGACCTGGAGGCAAAGTTGTACTCCTTTTTAGAACGTTGGTATTTTGATCCCGTACCGCCACTGCGTCAGCCCAGGCTTGATAACCCTTTTGTTTCCTGCGAAAGGCTTTTTGAAAGATGGACCAAACCAGGGCCGATACTTGCCACCAATGGGGACCACAGAAGATGGAATGAAAAGATCCATACCCTGCAGCACAATATCAGTAACAGAATCAGCAGCAGTGTTGAGATTATCCGGCGAGAAGCACAACTGTCTCCAAGGATAGGACGCAAAGAAGGACCGCATCTCATCCCAATCTGCTGACTTGTAGTGCCATACACGACGGCTGCGTGCAACTCGCGATCACGGTGAGTATGTCAGAGGCACTGTACTCCGGACAAGGCAATGGACTGAGGAGCCAAGTGGGGCGTTTACGGATACGTCCGGATGAGAAGTCAGCAGAAGGTCTAACAATGAGGAATTCTGGCTTTCTACATCTGGGACTCGCATGGGCGTGGTAACCAGTTGAGTGAGTCATATTTCAGGGTGAAGTCGTGAACAGATCTCCCCGCATGATCCGTTTTACTGAAGGTAAGCCAGCCAGTGTGGTACACCAAGTACGATGAACTCTGCGTAGGGGATCTGCTGCTGTACGAGGTTAGTAGCCATCTGGATGTGCTCAATGAGTCGGTCAGTTTCGGCAGCACCGCTACTCATACAGGTCCCAACATGTAGAGGCACACATAGACGCAGGGATGGTAGTCGCTGTCTACACGGAGCCATAAGAAGGAGACACCTTCAAGGTTACGGAGGCGACGAGAGCTGATATCGTCTCTGACGTACACTCCGGCTTTAGACATAAATGAATGTTCTAATCCGTTCCTGAGGTAGGATGTGTCCGCTGGAGACGATATCTGCGTCTCGGTCAAAAAGAGCAATGCAGGCTTTGCCGTCTCGAGGTGGTGATGGACAGCATCAAGGTTACTGTGTGATCCCCTGACGTTGCAGAAGTCCATTACTGCTCCTGCCCCAAGCGTGGCTGATCGCAGTTATGGCCTCCCCAGAATACGAGGAGCAACCTGGGCATCGACGTTCAGGCACGTTGTGTCCTGAGCGTGGTCCGCGCAGAGTGGGATTCTCCAACGCTATCGCAGTTGGTACCCTCCTGGGGTATCAATTTGTTTTTCAACTGCATGATCATGGGGGAGTGGGCTTCCGTTATCCTCACCCATTCTGTGAAACACAGCGCAAGTACTGTTTCACTACGGTTTCGTTGAGGCCGTGGTGTCACTCCGGTCGAGCCGGCCCATTCATGCCGAAGCATGGCTCTCCCACCGAAAAATTTTAATACCTACAGGTTAATATGAACACCTAAATATACCTAGTATAGGAGTCTCTACAAATACTCTCGCTATTGTACGATTAGTAAAGTGTACTAACAATTCATTCTGAACTTTTACAATAGAAAAACCTCACCGAAATACTTAGAGGTATTCTTATCACGTGGCTTTTAACGAGTACCATCCGCCCTTCTCCTCAGGCAAGTTGTTCTTGATAATTGAACGATACGGGAGTACTTTTGAAGATATAACTGAAATTTAGGTTAACTTCTGTGAACTTACTATAACTACATTATAGAATTAAATTCACTTGTACGTATCCCACTATTTTACAAACTTCAATTAAGATTGAAGTTAATTAAAAGCCGACAATCGAGAGTATAAATTACCTTAGTTTTTATAGTGACCAGTACTTGTAATACTCATACATTTGTGACTTATAACAATAGTACATTTTAGAGGAGGTAATATTCAGCAAATTTAATATACTATACTACTATACATACTGAAAATGACTTCTGACTGAAAAAGAAGGAGCGTTATGTTTTTCGAGTGTATGTCTGTATGTATAATTCTTCGGCACGCCCTAGAGCCTAAACGGTTTGTCGTATTTTGTATATGAGTAGTACCTATAGGTTCGTCTTAGTCGTGAGAGTGACATTGGGTACATCAAAATTAAAAAACAAAACAGAATAAAGGATTTTTGGAGCTATGAAGTAATCTCAAAAAAAAGGATTCAAAATATATCAAGTGTAGTAACAAATTTTTTTTTTAACGGGGCATACGAATATATATCTAATTTATATGTTTTATATATGATATTGAAGCAGTCGGGTTTTATTTTTTTAATAATTCATTGTTTGTTTATCTAATGCTTCCTAATTTAAGATATTTTTTTCTATTGATTAGTTAATTTATTCTAATGTCTGCGACCATTTTAGCTTCGCTATATTGCATCCGATACTTTCAAAGCTTTTTATTTGATGTTCTCATAGCCGATTACAGGCACGGCGGCCAGTCTCAACGGAGACAGCCAACTACGCAGGAGATATTATAGTGCACAAGTGTGTGTGCAAACACAGGTGCACTTTCTTCCCTCTCTCTCATAATCCGATGGGACGATTAACCGACACGATCGGGCAGAGATTAGGTGCAGGACCAGGACTTGTATCCCAAATAACCAAAAATTTTGATTTCACAAGTCTTAGATAGAGACATATTTGACAGATATATCTGTTAGATAGGGTTAACTGACCAATAACTATCTGTAGTTTAATCGAAACTAATTAGTCTTTAATTTGTTAAATTTATATTTCAAACATTTAATTAGATATTATGTTATATACTTACGAAGAGTATTTGACAAAACAGTACGTACCTGAAAAATCACAAAAATACAAATTAATACTGAAAATCAGCTAATAGAAGTCGTAAGTCTGTAAAAAAACAAGTAATGAATTATTTAAACTAGTAAAAAAACCGACTGCGCCAATATCTTTATTACGCCTTCTTTATTGATTCAGTTTTTTTTAAATATAACATAAAATTTATATATGTATTCGTAATCACCGTAAAAAAAATTGTTTTTATACCACCCTCGATTTATTTTGAAACCACGTTTTTTAGATTACTTTTGGCGCCAAAAATCCTTGAATTTGTTTTTTTTTAATTTTTATGTACCCAGTGTCACTGACTCTATTGCCACCACTCACATAAAAATACAACAAGCCCTTTAGGCTGTAGGGCGTGCCAAAGAAATATACATACATACATATATATACTCGAAAAATATAACCCTCCTTCTTTCGTAGTCTGGTAATAACATAAGTGTCTAATGTTTTTTTAAAAAGAATTGTGGAAAACAATGGAAATCTGATAAAGCCATCATCTATCTCAGTAGAAGACAGACATCTTTCCTCTTAGTCGCGAGTTAAATCCCTTATAATGGATATCCTATCTCAATTTCTTTCGAGTTTTACTGTCTTCATAGATAACTTCAAATATATTGAAGCACTATCTCAAAACATGCCATTGGCGCTCGATTGTAATAAGTATTTTATACATTTATTTTTACACCGTGGGAGAGCCACCCTTCGGCACGAATGGACCGGCTCGACCGGAGTTCTGTTTTCCGAACACCGGATTTATGTAAAACCGGTGTGAAACAGCGCTTGCGCTAAGTGTCACCGAGTGAGCCCCCCCCCACCCCTATCCTCCACAAAGAATCACGATAGTTTTTTTGTAATTCATTGAATATTATATAAAAAACAGATATTTACATCTGAAAACAGATATTTATAAATAAATATATAGACATTTACAATATAAAATATCTGTTTTCAAGTGCAGGACATAGGCCACTCCTCAGATAGCAAGTTCTCGCGTACTATACCACGTTACCCAGACGAGTTAGTATAAGTTTTGTTTCAAGGTTTCCTTCTCTTTGCAGTTCTACTGTCCTACATAGATTACTTACTTACATACCTACAACACTCATAGGACGAATACACTGTACTCTTAAGCCACGCGGACATGTGTTGATAGGGTTAGTATTGACACTTGTCGCAAACTTTTTTTTACTGCCTCGTTTACAAAATGTAACTTTAACTGCCTCCATGGACTAGCGGTTGACGTTTGCGATTGGTGATCATGAGGTCTTTGGTTCGATTCCCGAGTCGGACCAAATTTTTGTGTGACCTACTAATATTTGTTTCGGAGTTTGGATGTTTTCTATGTATAATATATATGTATTTACAAAAATGGATATATGTATTAATATCAGTTGTCTAGTACCCATTATATAAGCTCTGCTTTGTTTGGGTTTAGATGGCGTTCTGTGTGATAAATGTCCGAATGTCGAAAACCGTCAGTTTGTGCCGTAAAGACACAATAAAATAAAATCATGTGCATAAAATCTTCAACACCGTAGTTTAAGCGACCAACTTTGAAACGTTCAACCTCAATGTACTTCAAGAAGTTTAACTTAATCCTGCACTTTGAAACTTTTAATGAGCAGATGGTGGATGTTAGGGTTCATTTGTAAGATTAATCGTACGCTCCGCTTTTCTTGAGAGTGGTGAGTAAACTCATTATACCGCGAACTGTCTCAAAGATTACGCTGGAGTTCACGAATAATTTACAAATATCGGTTGCTTTGAAACACAGATATACATTACACTTAGATTCACAATAATTATAGAAAAATAAAATAAATATTCGTGGCTCAGACGTTGTAATTTTACCGGAGTTGATATAATTATACGTTTATTATTACACATATACGTAAATTGATTTTATGGTATTTGTAGTACAAATACGTTCTATTTGGCGTAATAAAAAATATAGACGCTTATTGTAGTACTTTCATGTGATTGTTCTCCATCCTAATTTCCTATTTTCAAGACCTCAGATAGTTTCATTTGATCATTGAAATAAGAACATTTATTTGAGTTTGGCTATAAATAAATACAAACAATTAATTTTACAAGAGAAACATTAATTTTCTTCAGTCTCTGTATCTACATTAAATGCATAGCCAATTGAAAACTGGCATTAATATGAAAAAAATGCTTCATATTTCATGAATGTAATTAAAATAAGTCAAATAAACACCATGAAATGAAAAGAAATGAATAGTCATCATTACTGGGTAACACATTATATCATAAACAAATGACAATTAGGTGACGCGTATCACATGAAAGGCATTCATTAAAATTTACTTACATGTATGTGTAGATAGCTAATAATGACAATATGTTACACTATATTCTTATATATATTTTCATTGTTATTATTTACGTAAAACATAATGAAACTAGGTCTTTAGACTTTTAAAACGTGTTAGCGATAAAACGAAGGAATATAATCGAATGTATAGATTTCAATATTTGATTCACATCGATCGATGGTTGTGCTTAACGCGTTGTGTTACTGTTACGTAAACATGAAGGAAGGATGGTGCAATAAATTGGCATAAAAGATGTCATAAAATTGGAAAACGATTTAGGAATACTTTGAAGTAAAATCATGAACCAAACGCCTCTGCGGCACAGTGATAGCGTATCCGATAGCTATACTTGAGGTTTCAAGTTCGATTATAGAGAGAAGTACATATTTACAAAAAAATGATTATATATATTTATATCAGTTGTTAAGCACCCCTAACACAAGCTCTTCTTAGCTTGAGACTAGATACCGTTGTATGTTAGATGTCTAAATATTTATTTTATCATCGCAGCATCGGTGCTAGATGAAAGATTGTATTGATGGTTTAGGCCCCATGCTGTAGTTTAGGCGAATAAGTACTACACTAAGTGTTGAGGACTTTGCTGGATGACGCTTCTTTGCGCATCGCTGTTGCGCTTCGCCTAGATGCAAGGTTTGCGAGCGCCATGTGTATACCTGCGATTCTGTGGTGGAGGCCGACCACCATGCTCTGAGTTGTTGATGATGTTCGGGAAGGTTTCCACGCCACTATGCCCTCAACGACGTGGTCCAATTGGTACGATACTTTGCGTGATGCGCAAATGGTTGATCTTAGTCTAAGTCTTCTTTATGACAGTTTCATGTATATGTTTGTAAAGTCTCTTGCGACACAAGTCTTGTTCTTAGAGCGGGAGATGTCAAAAAAATGAAGCGGCTGGAAGTCTGCTTAGTCTTAAATATCATTGGTAATATAATATTTGCTCTACAATATTAATTTACTTTTATATGCATAAATTTACAAAAAAATGTAATATTTTTTATATGTGTTATAGAAGTTAAATGGATATCAAGTGACCTAGATTAAACAATACCGCAAGTTTCAAGGCGAGTTAACACAGGCGCCGGCACGTAACTTGGACAGATTTCGGCGTAGTGGGGGTAATTTCATACATAGTACACTTATTGCATTCAGTCAAAATAAACAAAATTGAATTTCAGTCAACTGACGCTTCAATCACATAATAGTTAAGAGTTTGCTATCGTCCAAAGGGACCTGAGAAACGACTTCTGCACATCCAACAAAATTGGCCAAGTTCCGTGCCCGTCTCTATACTACAAAACTTGTGATGAAAACTCACCAATACAAGGGAATCAACATAAGAATAGAGCGAGGTATTTTTTTTATTCTTACAAAAGAAAAAAAAAACATTTTCTTCCTCGGACTTCACTACTGAATCAAATATAATAAAATAACCGTGACTTCACTCAAATCCTTCTACTTATTGTCAACGTCCTTCAAGTCATGGCTCACCACATATTCTTTGACCTCTAACCCCACCTCCCGCTTCTAATCCTTTCCCTTCTCCAATTTAATACGACTCGAAGAAAAAAAGATCAACTAGATATATTTTTACAATCCATATAATATACAATTAAACATTCCAGATACCTGACATACAACGGAATCTAGTTTCAAATTAAATAGAAGTTGTACTATGACAGTTAAATGGACTGACAGAATACTTATTTAGTGTTTTGTAGATATATATACGTATATTATGCTTAGAAAATAAACTGTAAAACATATATTTTAAGATCATACAAACATCCCGAGTCCTCAGCGCAGTAACATTACGCTACTAAGTTTCATTTTGGTTCATATTTATTGGTTATTAGTCATAAACATAGGTACCAGTCCAGCATTCTATTATTACATACTTAAATTAACCTTGAAAGAGAGAGACAGAGACGAATCATACACCCACTTTTACCAACACACATACATATAAGAATACAAGCAAAATATTGTCAAGATACCAATTTTTTTTCACAACATCATCTAGTTCCAAACTAAGCAGAGCTTATATTACGGGTACTAGACAACTGATATAAATACATATATATCTTTTCTGTAAACACATACATAATATACATATAAAACACCCAAACTCCGATCATACAAACATTTGGTCCGATCCTGGAATGGAACCCGAGACCACCGCTGCCACTGCGCCAACGACTCAGTCATTGGAAAATAATAGTGGATTAATTAGTAAGAAATACTCCTACTTTAACCTGAATGTAATTTTTCTAAAAATAAATTCTAGCTAGATCTATTTAACGGCCCCGAAAAGGAGAAAAAAATGCAGGGGCTTTCTAAATATCATGAAAAATGCTGAAGCTGTTTCCGTGATTCCAATACAATAATTGAACGTCAAAAGGTTAGATTAGATAAGAAATGAACCGCTTAAAACTAATTAAGGCCAGTAGAAGACTACAATACGCTGATGATAATGAAGACCAGCATGATACACTTGGCAATAATCTAATTTCCAAGAAGACAACTATGTCCAACAGTAGACTATGAATGGCTATTGATAGTAACTTTAAAGTCTAAATTGTGGATGAAATGCGAGCAAGAATTGCTTTGCCAAGGGCTATAAAGCGAGCTAAATCACTATCTATTTTAAAAAAAATGGTCCAGGAACATTTCTTAGCTTCGTTATTTATTACCTGCTTAAAAATATATTTTATCATTTGCACTTCTTTACAATAAACTTGTGGATATTGTGGATTGCTTATGTTTTATTTGTTTGCATTAATGTGTATTAAAATCTCTATATTTTAGTTTATGTAATTTTATCTGTAATTTTATATTTTGAACACCAATACTACCCATGATTTTGTGTTTCTACAGTCGATTTGTCCATCCAAAAGTAGCCTGTAAGAGATTGCTTTTTAGCGATAAGGCCGCCATTTGTAAATGGTCATTTTATTGTGTAGCTCGAATATAACTATATCAATTGGTGTACAATGAAGTTTATTCTATTCTATTCGAAGAGTTAAAATATTCTCAGAGCAGTAAACGGTTTCAATCTTAGTTAGTTAGTAAAACTAAAAACGGGACTGTTCAATGTAAGTCTTATATAATATCTAAGTCTTCGTAAATATATACGAAAATATCTCTTAGAAAATCTCTCTTTACTCAAAACATAAAACGTAGAGATGAATATTTCATATTGCTTTATTATTCAAATGAGGTGTTAGAAACATTTACCCTGACTGACGAATAGCAACTTTTTACTACCAAAATAACCCAAGAAACCCACAGTAAAAACTTCCAAAGCTGCCCGTAGCTGTCACGGGAACAAATTTGTTAGAAAACTTTGCTAATGTAAAGTTATAGAATCTAACGATAGACTTCTGGTGAGACTTATAAGTCGTATCTGATTATTTTCGTGAGTACATATCTTAATGAAAAAATATTTCATATTAAGTTAAGTATTTGTTTTAATTTTCACTTAATTTACGATTAAAATAATTATAAAGCACTAAATCTGGTATTTGAAACCCGGGATGGCGTTAATGTCGGTTTTCTGTTTTATTTTCTTTAGTAAAGTATTTAGATAATGCCGATTTTTTAAGTGTTTGTGATACAAATGTAAATTTTTACAAAAAAAAAATATTAGTAGTAAGTTAATTAAACCTTTTTCAGGTAGTTTATTCACATATATTTCACGTTCATTCATATTCACATAGAATTCAAAATACTTTACTCAAGTATAATAAAATATAAAACTGTATAATAAACTATTATAAATAAACGAACGAACTCTCTGTCTAAACTAGAAAGAGCCTAGTTTAATCACGAATCAACTAAACTAAAACCACTACGTGTATGGCAATATGGCTTTTTATGGTTTTAGTAGATTTAATCCTAAAACACTGAAGACACGATATGCTGATACTAAAAAAAAACCTAACTTGACACATTGCAGATTTATGGCATACTTTTCTACTCAAGGCAATCACAATACTTAGGTAATTACTGTTTAAACAAGTAAGATCACACACCTAATACTCCTTATAGTTAAGTAAGTTTAAATGGTCTAACAAAGTATTCAATAGAAGTTTGTCATTAGGCGCAGATGTCAACTTTACTCCTTAATTAAGCAATATAAGTCGCAATTGTCTACAGTAAAGTCAGGTAGTTAATCTTTACATTCCCAGCGTACACCTAATAGTCACTTCAACGAGCTTTTTAATTAAGTTTATGAACTGGTGATAAAATGTTTGATCTATATTATTTTGTCTCTATTTACCCATTCGATAAAAAAACGATAATATAAAATACAAAAATGCTAAGCTATGTAGTCTCTGATACCAATTCTTATTAAAAAAACGTCTCGCCTATACTTCAGTATCAAGTAGGGTCCACTCGATCAAGGGTCTACCTTCAAGAACGATCCTTTGGCTTAGATCTTCTGTTGAATCAGCAAATTAGAAAAATGTTGGCCATTGTGGGCAGTGTACTTATCGTGAGAGTATTTCGAAAATGCCAACTTAAGGCTTATATATCTTACTAAACTATGTTTACAATAGAGCATTATATTAAAATAAAAAATGTCATAAAATGTCAGTGTGTATATAAAATGTGAGTTAAATGAAAATAAATGAAAGAAATTAGTACTGCATTTAGGTCACAAAAAATATAGAGGGGCGAGGTTCAAGCAAAGGGACATTTGTTCCATAAATGAATTTTACAGTAAGCGACGGAAAATTCATTGTCTTTTTTTGCAGATACCGCGTTTCATTGAATAAATACAAATATAGTTGACATAATGAAAACATACAGTAAACACGCTGTCTTAGCACACATACACTGTGTCATACAACACAAATGTTCGTTCAAAGGGCCAGCTGTTTTTAGTCTCGCCGAACTTTTTGCCGTTAATTAATGCCTTAAGTACCTTAAGTCCTAAATTCTGGTATTCTCACTAAGTACTTTTAACGTAAGAATAAAAGGGTCCTAGATATTAACAGCTTTGAGTAAAGTTTTAATTTAATTTAATCAGAACCTTCGTAGAATTTATCTTAAATGAAATGACATGATAAATGACGGATAGATTGGGAATTGGAAGCAATAATTCCAGCGGGTCATTTCTATCTGTCAGAATTTTGATGCTTTGAAACTTGTTTGGCGTAACAGACATGCCATCTTTTTTAGTGGAATATTTTTAAAGCAAAAAAAATTGTTGATATAATTATCGATTGATCGGTATATATATTTTACGGACGGGCTTTAAATATAGGGATACTTTTTAAGATGGCAGAATTTTATTTGGCATAATTATATTTCAACCTTTAGCAAAGTTTTATTTTGCATAATTTCGTTTAGTTTATTTTTTATAAGCAGCACTCGCTCTCTCCTAAGTAAATGCTGTGTTTCCGATCTTATTCAACTGATAGCTATAATTTCTGGCTCGACTAGAGCGATACGACCACGTTTCAAAGAAAACCGTTTTTAACAACATCATAAGAGTTCTGAAAGTAAACCTTTGCTTTTTACACACTGAGATTGAGGTTACAGTTACAACTATTTCTCCTCCCCCATTCTTCAATTCTGAGACAGTAATCTAAGGAGTTCTTTGAGTAGCAGTTGTTCATCAGACTTGCAGGTTGCAGAATTACTCGGAACATTCTTCTGCTTCTCATTTACGACACACTGGACAATAACTAACACCTACTCTAAGAAGAATGGTACAATTAAAAACGATGTAGTAAAAAAAGTTCTTATATCGAGGTCAACATCATAAATTATTTGTTACAACACAGCGATGTGTTCATTGCTTATTCATGATGTGCAAAATCATCTGGGATCCACTGTTTGCATAGGAATATAAAGTATTTGTTTTCATTATTACTTGGCATTACTGTGTATGTATCTCAAAGTTATTTAAATAATAATATCAACATAACATACTTAAATGAAATGCAATAAAAGTGAGTCAACCCGAGCTTAGCTTGAAAATTCCCCCTCCTGATTCGGAGGGTTAACACATCAGCGGTGATTCACAGTTAGTATCAAGTATTAGAAAACAAAATATTGCATAGCTGAATATGATTATGAAACACACTCCTATTTACGTGACAAAAACTCTGTCTTACCCATGTTTTTAAGTGGCCTTCCACTAAGTAGACACCATCTAAGGGTCAAAGTCAAGTTGCCAAGAGTACTTGAGACGTAATTGGCCTAGATGGATATAATATTAACAATTTATCGACTGTTACAGAATATAGACATATTTACGTATGAGTTTAAAATTGCACTCTTCATCACTTTCCGAGCCTTTATCATTCCAAAGATTATTTGGGGTCGACAACTAGTTCAACTAGTTTTACCTTAATATTAGTTTTACACTGGCATTGGACCTCCGCAACCTATAATGATAAAATTTATGTATATGTCGACTCGGATATCCAATATCGGGCCGAACAATATGAAAGATACATTCATATTTCATATATTTTACTTCCTCCGATATCGTGTCGGTGCACGATAGAGATATCGCATCGGGTAATGTGAAATCGCTCTGAGGTTCGAAGGCTTAACTATTTGTCAGTGTATTTGATGGCACTGACTTCCCAACAATGATTACCATAGATGTTCATGTGAACCAGGACCGACGACTTTACATGCTTTCCGAGACAGGGGCAGGAAACACCACTATCTCCCACACTCCGCGCTACCATTAAGAATTTCTTGGAAGAAAAACCCAACAGCAGGTTGAACCGGGAATCGAACCCGCGGTCTCTTGATCTGCATTCGCTTTTTTTTTACGTGTGGAAATCCCCTCGGGCCTTCATCCCACAGGGGTTTGCGGCGGGGCGGTGTGTCAGAATCGAACCGACTAAAACCACACGGTGTGCCACTCTGCGCCTGAGACGGGAGAGATCCAGGAACTGCTTTCTTACGCCATCCGGACCCCTCCCAGCGCCAGCCTGCACTCAAGCGGGCTCCGTCATCTGATGGTAAAACTCTCAATTTAGGCGACTTACGGCACACCCCAGGGGTCACGATCGAGACCCTCCAGCATCTCCTTTCGACTTTCGTCTTTGGCGCGGCAAATGGCCAGCCTCAGAGTTTTCCGCGCCTCGCGGTACTCCTCGTAAAGCTGGCCCTCCCCGCCGCCTCCACCTTGACGCCGCCGGCTGCGTATGTAGGACCTCCGGGCACGTGTACAGGCCGCACAGAGGTCAGTCAACTCCTGGGACCACCAGTGGACCTCTTTTCTTGGAGGTCGACTACCTCGAATCCGGGGCATAGCCGCATCGCAAATCTGCGCAATCGCATCGCGAAAGCGGCCAGCCCCCATATCGACCTCCTCGGTCGAGGCCCGTGGAGACAGCCAAGACTGAACAATGGCTGCCTCCCCTAGCAGGTCCCTATCGAGCTTTGCGACAGCCCACCGCAGAAAGCGCGAGGAACGTTGCGCCACGTCACCCCTACTGGGGCCCTGGGACCAGGAGAGCCCGAATCGGATGTACAAATGATCCGAGAGCGTCTCAAACTCATCCAGGACACACCAGTTCCGTACTCGTGCGGCGACTACAGGGGTAGCGAACGAAAGGTCCACTATCGACCCGCCCTGCTGTCGCACGCACGTGTTGGTGGAGCCTCTGTTCAGGAGACAGAGGCCACCACTCCACTAAGGCCTCGCCCCTGGCGTCCGTCGCTGGGGAACCCCACGCAATGGATTTTGCGATGAAGTCCCCCAGCACGAGGACGTGCCCAGACGCTAACCGCCGCATCGAGGTCTCCAGGTTGTTGAGGAAGACCTCAAAGTCGCTCAAACTCCGGTTGGGGGAGAAGTATACAAGGTATACGATGATCTCCCCCCACTCGGCGGCAACATATCCATTGCCCTTGTCTTTAGGCGACAAGGGCGTGGAATGAGCCACCGCGGAACCGACGACTGCCACGAAAACGTTCCAGTCACCCATCCAATTTAGACGGGGAGGGACGTAGTAGGGCTCTGCGACTACGGCAACACCGATCGACCACTGCGCCATGGTTTGCAGGAAGAGATCCTGCGCCGCGGCGCAGTGGTTGAGGTTCGTCTGGACAAGGAGGCTGGAGACGTGGTCCATTACTGGATCGACTCTACAGCCTCTTTCATTGGTGTCGACGACGACGGACGTACGGCGTCGGGGGCAGCCAGGGCCGCTTGGCTAGCCGCTGACGTCTGCCGAGAAGCACGGGGAGGCCTGCAGCCCAACTGTCCCATTTGGTGATTGGCAGGCTTATTGCCCGCCGCACACACAGGGCAGTGAGGGGCCGCAGAGCACTCTGCCGCCTTGTGCCCCGGTCGACCGCAGCGGAAACAGAGTCCGCTGCAGTCAAGACAGCTTTCACACTTGGCTCGTGTGTGTCCCGATGTGAGGCATTTGAAGCACCTCATCGGTCTCGCTGCCAGGACTGTAACCCTGGCGCTCACAAAACCGATGAACAGCCTGCCGGCATCATCCAAGATCAGTTGAGCACACCGATTTTTTTTGAGGAAAATTCAAGAAAATTTCCGCAAAAATCGTTTTGTGTTTTATATCTTCAATAATTATTAAATATTCAACTAAGATATAATTTCAAATCTGAATATAATAAGCGTCTTAATTGAATTTCTCTCTTTCAATTTACAGGGAAAGAGAAACAAATCAGAATTCCAAGAAAGCTATATTTTAACTTGACTAGAATATAAATTAACTATGAGATTATCTGAAATAAGTGAGACAATTTCATTTACGTTGACTTTAAAGTATGATTATGAATTAGAGTAGAAATAGATTTAAGGTATTTTTGTTGCTAACAATTTGGCAATTTCTTATGAAGATACGAAAGATATGACGCCACAAAATATCTTATTTCCAAGATCTTTTTCATTAAATAGGCGCAAACGAACATCTCTTTTAAGTTATAGACCATATATGACCATATCCAGTATATGACCATCGTCACAGGGTCGAGAGTTGCCTATTAGACACCTGAGGCACTGGAGTTATAAAGGCGTAGCTGGCCCTTGACGTCATAGTACACTCTTTTCTAAATGGTTTGAAACTCATGTCAGTACGGAAATACCGCAGGCAACAATTTATTCTAGAGATTTATTGTGTGAGGGAAAAGTTTGTAAGTATTATCAATATCCAATTTCATTTATTTGAGTTATTGTTACAAAAGGAAACATTAATTTAAAAGTTATAAACAAAATACCACAAACTTGTCTTAAAGTTATGCAAATAATATTAATGACAATTCGATAAATACACAAATAAATTCTTTAAATCCTTTACGATGATAAACTAAACAATGATATGTTCTAGATAAATTACACTCCGACACATTCACACACAGTTGATTTTTCTGTATAGAAATAAATCCAATACATTTGATTTATAAAAAAAGAGACAAATTAAAATACACGTAGCTAAAATTGGGGTTAAAAGAGTTTCATATTTTCACATAAAATGTTAACAAACTTTAACAAAACAAGCAAATCATTTGTATTCACTAAAGCGGTATTTGGCCCCAAATCAAACTATTATTAGAGATTGTACTCCGCTTTATTTTAACTCTGACTTTTTCAAATTAGCATTTTACATCTATTGGCCTATTCCATTTGCCAAACTCTCAAATAAAACGTGAAGGCTTACGAAGTAATTGTTTCATTTAAACGATATCGTTTGCTCGACAGAGCTTTTATTTAAACAGTACAGAGTTAAAATTGATAGTATATATTCAAGTTATTAACAATTAGACATAGTATATTTTGGGTATATGTGTAAATAATTCTGTTTAATATACGTTAAATATCCCCCCCTCCCTAATTTTGATACGGAACCCTAAAGAGTATGATATAATGTTCAGAAATTGCTATTAATCTCGTTGTGTTGTGCCTCGTTCAACATGCTGAATTCTTATCTACTAACAAAGTTGACTCGAAAACGTTTCTATTCAGACTCTAGCTTTTGATTTCGGATCTGTGAAGTGAATGTTAGTTGTTGCGGTAAATAGTACCTTTGTCTTTCCTCTAGAATCAAAGTATCTACATGCCAAAAGTCAATGAAAAGAGTGCAATGGTTTGGACATGGGTGCGTAACAGAAAGACATTACTTTTTATTGAATAATATAAGGTCTAAAATTTAGATAGTATGAATAAAACACAATGATTTCCTAAAAGTAATTGAATAGGTTTGCTATTAACCTAATGTTTAAATGAGATCAGATTAGCTCCTAGGAATAACAGCATACAAGGCTTTAATTCGGCATAAATATCGAAAGTACGTCAAAGTCATTTTCAAAATTGGTTCATTCATTATTAGTTACTTACAAGTAACCCTAAAAAAACTTTCAAAGATCTTTATAAGTAAACTTAATTCCTATTTTAATTCTTTCTCTCTCTTTCTAAAAAGAAATTCAGTCAAGTGAAATTCTATTATCTCTTACAGCCGTTCTTACTAAATAAAGACTAATAATATTTAGCAGACGATCGACTCACACAGAATGAATATTTTATCAGCGTGTAACGTTAATGGAGTCAAGATAAAAAGGACGACGCGTATGCTACGAGTTGACTTCTAACATTTTTGTAACTTACAAAACTGTGAACTTGAACTAAGTTTAGCTTTTTCGGAATGATTTTATTAATATTGTTTTATTATATTACGGTTCGACTGGTCCATAAGTTCAAAGTCGCTCAGCGTGCTATGGAGATGGCTATGCTCGGCGTTTCTCTAAGGGATCGCATCAGAAACGAGGTGATTCGATAAAGAACCAGGGTCATCGACGTAGCCCACAGGATTAGCAAGCTGAAGTGGCAGTGGGCTGGCCACATTTGCCGAAGAACCGACAACTGTTGGGGTAAACGAGTTCTTGAGTGGAGACCACGTCTCGGCAAACGTAGTGTAGGACGTCCACAGGCCAGGTAGAGCGACGATTTGCGCAAGACAGCTGGCAGGAGCTGGATGCGAGAAGCCATAGATCGAACTAAGTGGCGTGAAATTGGAGAGGCCTATATCCAGCAGTGGACTGCGATGGGCTGATGATGATGATGATGGAATGATTTTTATTACTTTTATGAATATTTTTATAATTTAAGTATGCAAACGTACAGACGCGTCATGCTTTATAAGTATCCATGGAATCACAATTGCGTTACTGTCCTAGGAGTTACTTCGCATATGGTCTGTGAAGTGTGATTTGGGCTCCGTTAAAAAGCAACCAAAGAATTGCTTTACATTAGCTTTCTGCGAGTCTGTGGTATCACTCCATTAGAGCCGGCCCATTTATGCCACACATGTCTCTTGCACATTCACTAAACATAGGGGTACGCGGTTCATGCCTCTTTGAGCATCATTTTTAATCCCTTGGAGACTTGTAATACTAACATTTTATATCTTAGGCTCTATGCATTATAGTTCTTTAAAAAAACACATGGCCTTTACCAACTTTGTTTTAGTCTAATATCCAATTCATGATAATCCGTCTATTATTTTATCATTTTTAAAGATATTTTTTCACTTTGAAATTAGAATTGGTATTCAGACATTCTATTGATAGTAAGATTGATTTGGATTCAAAGGGAAGAAGACAAATTCAATAGATACTTAGCTGCTGTGTGAAAGAAAACTTTGTGTAGTCAACAAACTGTTGCCCTGAGTATGGGTCTTCTTTGTTTTTATGTGTTTCTAAAGTCCCCCGGGATACGTAAATATATTCTTCATGATGTCTTCTTAAAAATACTCAAAAGAATAAGAAGAAAAGAAGCCAGGACCTTGATATGAAATGGAAATAAATATTATTAAATGGTTAATCTTACATACAAATCAAAAGTATTTTTAGCACGTACAATAACAAAAGATATTTTAGACGGTAACTATCCAAATAGTTTATTCAGATAAAGACCATCATGTTATCTAATCGTGTTCCTTTGTGTTTATGAAGACATGACATAAATACGTTGAGATTATTTCCTTTTTGCCAACAGAACCATGTCAATAATCTTCTCTCGTTATATGAAGTACAATACATTCTTGAAGAAATCCAAAAATAGAAGATAGATAGCCATTTATAACATTTTGTGAGTTTAAGTGTTCCATTCCATATTGTTTTTTTTTTTATTCCATATTGTAGTGTATGTGTCTATTCAGTCACATTACTTCGTGACGCATTCATTATATTCACTCACTAATTGAACTATCTGTGAATGAATGAGAAGGAAGCATTATGTCATCTCTATAGTTAACTCTTTAGTATCAGTATTTAAATTTCATAAGTATATTTATTCGCAGTCTAGTTATCATGTCGAATGTTATGCCTAGTTCGACAAATATTAGTTTCTTAAGTATATTTACAAAAAAATGTATATAAGTATTCTATCAGTCTTTCTAGCTTTCATATTACTAGCTCTGCTTAGTTTGAGTCTAGATGATGTTATGTGTCAGATAAATAAATATTACGTACATTTACGGATAGAACGCCATCTAGTCCCAAACTAAGCGGAGCTTGTATTTTGGGTTCTAGACAACTGATATAAATACATATAAACATTTTTTTGTAAATACACATTTATTTAAGTTAGCAAACGCCCAATATATGCTTGTTGGCAATTATAGACATACTATATATAAAAAAAACCCAAACTGAACTAAATATATGCAGATCACGCAAACTTTGGCCCGATCCGAGAATTGAACCCGAGACTTCAAGCACAACAGTCGGATACGATACCACCACGCCACCGAGGCAATTAGATATCCGAAATATTTATTCACTTATATTATTATTTTGAAGAAACACTTCTACAAGTCTTAGAAACGGTCAGTAACAATATC
This sequence comes from Hyphantria cunea, assembly GCA_003709505.1. NCBI lineage: Eukaryota > Metazoa > Arthropoda > Insecta > Lepidoptera > Erebidae > Hyphantria > Hyphantria cunea. The sequence goes on from PKRV01001230.1 coordinate 227,646, forward strand.
ATCAACCCTTAACAGTCCACTGCTAGACTAGAACCTTAGAAAAGGGGTAGGCAGTAGGTTTAAACCTCTTATCTAAGGTCTTTATTTAAGGTCATACATCACGGTAATCACATGAGTCAGTAGTTTGAGTGAAGATTTCCTTCCTTGTCCAGCGTACTAAGTTGACTCTTACGAAACCCATGGAAGAGTAGCATTAATAATAAAAGCAAACTTGAGGAAACGATAAACAAGTTGGGTGATATATTAACACAGTGTATATCAGTATGTGGGTGTTCAACTTTAAGGTAATTAGTACGTAATTATATGATCGATTCGATGCCTATTTTCTATGTAGATCTTTGAGTGAACCTTATTTAGAATAAAGGATATTGAAATTATATCTACATTTATATAATTTCAATATCCTTTTGATCTTTCAGCTTAATTTCTGTTTTAGTATCTATACCATTGTCGAGGTTTGGATTTTATGCCTATGCGCCTGTTATCTGTTTATTAAATCTAATCTTAGAATCACGCCCTTTAAAAAAATATTTAACTTAAGATCAAGTAAAGTCATATTTAAATTTAACCACCAGTGTTTTATTATGGGATCAAAGGGGAAAAAATTAAGATTTGCAATAATCTAAATTAATTTTGCTTTGACAAAAAGGAAAAAATTGTATCAGAGCGCTTTAAAGGGTAAACCGGTGTTTTTGACAGAGTTAAGGCAATGAATCTTAAAATAGAAGACTGAATGAACGATAAAAAAAGCCCGTTCATTCATTCAACTTCTGCTCAAAAACAACGATCAATACAAATTATAATTTAAATATACATATATTTAGCCTAGTTGTTGTACCCTCGTACAAAATACTAAATTTGTGCGAGGGTACAACGCTTTTAAAATACTTCTATCACAATTAATAAATTTTCAAACGTGAATAGTTGGGACATAAAATTTTAATTAAAGACAACTTTTATAGTGACTATTTTCAACCATCCATCCACATCACACAGTAAATACTATATAGCAGGCCAATGCCTTCCTTTCAGGGAAATGTCTAGCGGTGAACTATAAAAAAAGTTGATGACGGATGATACATTTTATCATTGGGGAAATCACTATCTCTTTATCACTGTGTTCTTTTGAGCTACATTTTTCTCGCTTAGCCAATGTGCGGAAGAAATTGTCACTTGCGGTATATTCAGGTATAGACAATTTCAAAACCTTCAACAAAAGAGCATACTATCGGTACCGCTGCCTCAAATACTTCCAAAACACTTACGACTCTTAACTCTATCTGTTGATTCGTCTCCTCGGTTTTCCTCTTTCATGATAAAGAAAGCTAAAACCGATACAAGAAAACAACACTACATGAAATATTCCGCTCGATAAAAGTAATTACGTATGACAAAGAGCCAAGGGAATTTCAAGTGACAGTTATTTTAATTTTACTACATTTTTCATAAAGAATGATACAACTTTAATTGCCACTTGAGTGTGGGTAGTGATCAGACATTAACATTGAGTTCGCACCGTGCCTCTAACACAATACAATGCTACAAATGATAGGTGTCTTATACCGATACATGAATGGAATCCATTTCTAACAATTACCTACATGTTATGGTTGGCCTTTTGGTCTTTTTTTTGTAATTCTGATTACTGAACCAATGGTTGAGTATTTGTAGTTTATTTCTGGATACAGTTTATTGGTCATAGGACTATTTTTGTTATCAATGTATGTTTGTTCGAAAAGGTAAGTGACTTGTTTGCAGCATCTCAACTTTTTAATATTATTTTACGATTATTCTGTGATTAAGTTTAAGGATTCAAGCCTCACTTAAAACTTTTACGAAATAAATTAAACCCACCATCTTTGCTATTAAAAACCTGTCAATCGTGTTGATTAAAAACGTCTGGAATATCTTGACAATTTCCTAAGCGTAACTCCGTGAAACTCCATTAAAGTAGAGATATTTTTCTGATAAATTTCCTTATTCTATAACTAAATAAAATTATAGCCAGGACTTAGTAACCTTTAGGGAAATTAGCCCAAACCCTGATGTATATTCTAACAAAGATGATTTTTGTCAGCGAAATTGCTATTGAAGTATTACGTTCCAAATTGTTAGCTTTCTTTGAAGTTCTAATTAATGGGTCTTTAAATGGCTATTAACTTAAAGGACTATGAAAGTGTATCTAAGGAATAATAAATTTACCATAGGAAATGACCGTATTGCTTTTGACCTGATTAGACCTAGGTTTAAATCGAGCTGTAGCGACTGACCTCGAAATTACTTATTCACGTTGTGGTATAGTTGTGGTAAACCCACAGCTGATAGATAAATTGTCTAAGTTAATTGATCAACAACATCCGAACACGCAGATAGAAATAATATCAAGTATCTGTTTTTGGACCTTTGTGACTTTTACACATACTTTTAACGTACATCAGGACTTATTCGTGATAAAAGTTATGGTCACGATACCTTCTTATTTCTAATGTTTCGCACATTAATAGTGCAGTAGACTACAGTCATGACCCTACCCGTGACCACGGTAATATATTTATCCACGGTATAATCTTCTCGAAACGTCGGAAAATAGTAGGTATCCTTTTAAATAATTTCATCGCGAAGTAGGGCTACACAACAAAAATCAAGAACATTACTCAGGAATTAATCTTCAAGCAGTATATAGAAATATACGTCTACTTTGACATTCTCTCTATAGCCATTCATATATCAATTCTAAGATTTGCTCAGTAAGTTCAATTACTGCGCACATTCGCCAATGTTCCTGAATTATTTATTTGAAAGTTTTCAACACGCCATACGATATTTTATAAAGCCAAGTTAACCCAGATTGATATTCTTAGTGCAGAAATCGCTCTCAACTTTCTGTGTGATACACGAACCATATGAAAATATTTTTTGTTGAATCAAAATATACTCATATATTTCCAACTCACTGAAGCAAGTATTCTACTTTTTTATGAAATTTAGGAGGAAATCAAGCAGACGTATCACCTGATGGTAAGCGAATAACGCCGCCCATAGAAACCCGCAGCAACAGAGACATCTCAAGTACGTTGCCAGTTTTTGGAGGGGTTTGGGGTATGGGCCTCCGGTATCCTCTCACCCGGAGAAACACAGCGCAGGTGCTATTTCACACTAGATTTCTGTGAGGCCGTGTTATCGCTCTGGTCAAACCGGCTTATTTATGCTGAAGCTTGACTCTCCCACGGCTTTAGATATTTGCAATGCCTATTTTTATAAGGTAAAACGACCAGGCTTGTCTGCTTCAGCCTGTTGCCGTCCATTGCTTAACGAAGGCCTCTCCCAAAGAGCCCCAACCATCTCCGATTGGACAGTATGCATGCATCTGCAGAAATTTTTTCGTCCATCAGTCATCATCGTCATTACGTACAGTAGACGGGTCATCTATTTGGGCAGTAACAAATGCAGCCTATAGATGTCTGCAATTCAAGAGTCTCAAATATGTTGCGTGTTTTGTGTACCTCTTGTTTTGTTCAGATACAGATGTGAGGATAGAACTCTGGTAATACTACATTCACTCGGAGATAGCAAAACAACACAGCTATTGCTTTTCAGTAAAACTTAAGGAGTTAAAACCTCGCTGATTTCAGAATGAAGGGTACGGATCGAGCGAAGATCAAACATCCGAAGATCACAGAAGATCAATTCATTGGTGAGAGAGAGCCAATGAAGCAAAAGCATCACTAGGCTGCCATGGTGTTGGTCATCATGCTGCATTGTTGCATTATCTGCTTATACTTTCCATCAGACTGAGAGAGTCACTTAGGCAGGCCCAAACTTGAAAAAAACCCTGGTATTATTTCAGTCAAGCCGACTTATAAGTACTTAAGCATACCTCTCCCATGGCTAAATCCTAACCTAATTTGTTTGTGCCTTATATTAAAAGTTTGGACTTTTACTACTCTTAGAATATTCTTATTTAAACTGGCTGGTACATCACTACAACAATTACTATAATACATATATTATCTTTGTTTAAATAACATATACCCAGTGTAAATTCTTTGAAAGAATATTCGTTCAGGAAATGCGCAAGGATTGGTTCCGTGTAACAGTTTCTAACTTTTCACGAGAATTACAGCAATTGCCGGCACGACCCATTCCGTGTTCACATAAAAACGGAAAAGGAGTTTGCTCAGTAAGCGGGATCTGTATACATACGTCCACATAACTGTTTGGCTATTCTGTTAACGCAATTACGAGTTTTACCTTTTTCGTACTAGGTTTGGAATAAATAATGACAGTATAAGTGTATTGATTATTAACAAGCTTGATATTAATGTTGTGATTTTATCCTCCATTAGAATGTTTTTAGATTAGCTAATTAGTGAATAATTCAGTGTTTTGTATAATTTGACTCCTTAAGTACTGAATGAAACATTTTTGAAGTTATACTTCAAAAATGTTTCTTTGATTCATACTTTTGTCACGTTAGGGAAAAATTATGAGAGTAAATTTTTACGATACGCGAGCACACCGTCACGAAAAACCGACACCTTTAAATTAACTTTAGTCAACATTTTAGTTTTTATAATTTTTATCTTGTTACGCTAAAGAAGCATAACTTCTAACGCATGTATATAAGTACACATACACTTTTAATTTTGCATATATAATAAAGAATATCTAAATAAAGAAATATAAAATTTAAATAGAACAGTATATCATATCATATCAGTTTTTTATTAACAGGCAAATCAATTTTACGTGCGTGAAGTGACTGGAATATCTTGTCGTAGTAAAACTATTTAATTCGGTTCTCATACACGCGATTGGCTAAACTAAAAATATGACTAGTATACTAACTTGGATTAGCAAAGAAAATCACAACTCCTTGATTCCAATTTAGTCAGAGCCAATGTTATGGCAAACCAAGTTTTTTGGTAAACATTTTTATGGTTGTTTCTAAAAATCACCTATAACATTAATAACACCCAAATACAGACAAATAAAGACATAAAATTATACAGTAATTTTTACTTGGAATCGAATCCATGAACTTCGAAGTCACGATCATTAACCGGTATCCTAAGAGTCAAACCAAAAGAAAATTGATATTCGTATCTTTTTTATTCCTTAAGCCATTACACGTTTCTGAGTGAAAGATATTTTGATATTGCCTTTTTTTATATTGGAAAACAATTTTGCTGTACATTTCCTGTCCATTTTCGGACGAGATAAATGATAGAGGGTAAAACGGTAGTCAATCGATATAAATATTATATCAAATTGGCTTAGAACATTTTTAATATTCGATGGTGTGGGTTGCGTTAGAATATCTAGTTGTAAATATTTATTAAACGTCTATTTCTTTAGGGATTTTTTAAAATAAATAAATACATCTTGTAAACTTTGGACTGCACGCTTAGCCTAGTGATTTAAGAGTCACTACGCCACGCTCTACATCACTGAGTGCTATGGGTTTAAACCCAAAGTGCAGCATAAAAAACCGAACCGTGTGTAGTTTACAAATTTTTGTTTTGAGTCTGGGTACTCTTTGTGTTCATTTCGTGTATATCTGTTAAGTCCCGAGTGACACGGGATGTATATTCGTAATGCGGGAGTTGTCAGTATAAAGAAAAAATATGTCTTAAATTAAGTTTATTAAATACAATCTGTGCCCATCACAGCTTCGGCCTATTTAAGAAATCCTAAAATGCATTTCTTCCCAAAGCAAAAAGTTGTAAATTAACTCCGTATACCATCATCTATCTGTAAGTGACAGGTTCATGAAAATAATTTCAATGATTTCAAAGATTCGAGCAACCAAACAGATGACAGATAAAGTGAATATAAAATATTTTTTATTATTTTGGTAAGTGCTATTAGAACAACTACAAGTAAAAGTACACTTCTTGAGTATTCTTTCTTTCCAAAGTGTCTATATGTGATGGATTTAGAATACAGAGTATTAACATTCCAATCCATCCCGTGGGTGGCACTGCAAAGACAAAGCAAGATTGAAACAAGCCTTCAGATTTAACAACCCTTCTGGTCCGATTAGGAGACATGTTAAAGAGAAGCTTATGTCCAGCAGTGGGGATAAAAAGATGATAATGATCTTTCTTATGTGCCGTGCGACAAAACTATCATTCCTAAAGTAGGGGTAGATTTTAAATAAGAAAACGAAGAAGAAAAAATAGGAAAATTAATAAAACGCAAGTCCAACCGAAGTCTCAATTCTTACGATTCTGATAAAAACTATAATGATCCTTTAAAAGGTACAAAACTTTGTTTTTGTTTGACTTTGCCTCAAATACTCGATATTAATTGATTAATGGCAGCAAACTCCCGAATATTGTTTTATAACATTAAGGTACGAGCTAAAACAAAGATTTCTGATTAACTTCAGAAGAGGAAATAAAAGTTGTACCTTTCCTAAAAAACCATCGTTTGTACGTCAAAAGTACTAGCCAATACACGCGACTTCATTTAGGTGATTAATGTGATAACTTCTTAATTCGTGATAACTTCGAAAACGAATGTGAATGTGGATGAAGAGAACGAGGTGTGTAAGGATAGAAGTAAGTGGGAATCAATTGATCAATAGTCTCTGCCTAACCTTTTGGGAAACAGGCGTGACTTTATGCTTGTGTGTTTGTGCAAACGTAAAATATTTTTTTAACAACCGAGTCCTTCTAAGTGGTTTTTTATCTTAACGAATAACATGATAATATTTTACGAAGACAAAAAATAAAATGACCACCTAATAAACATTGTAGGTATTTTGAAACCGTAAATAAAGTTCCTTCGTTATAACATAAATCTTTACTGGTATTTTACCCTTCACTTTTTGTTAATCAGTTTATATTTAAAGTATATTTAGAACATATAAAATTATAATCTGATAGTAAATAAGGTGACCAGAAGCTCTGCTAATGAATTCGACGTGGAAGACAGCATTGCTCTGCCTTTTGTCGGAGAGCTATCATCATCATCATTATCTTAACCAAAACAAGCCCACAGCTGGACATAAAACTCTCCACAACAACCAGTCTTATACTACCCTGGTCAAAAGTTTCACGCGATCTTCACCAGGTGATCGGAAAACCTTGAGGAGGCCTGTTCACAGTCCATCATTGAAGGGCTGAGAGCTATGCTTCCGCACAGAGCTCAGGCCCGATGGAGCAATTTCACAGCTTCACAGAAAATCGGTATGAGGTTATCAAAACTCTTAACTGGTTGAGGACACAACGATATATGTACATGTGACTCCTGAATTCCAGATAAACATAAAAAGTGTTTCAGCTTCGACGCAGGACTCGAGCTAACGCGGGCGTCACAAGCTTCTTCGCTGTTGTACATTGCGGGCTTATGCTACACATTACACACTTTTGCTGCACATTCAGCACTTATTCTGTAAAAAACGCGTAAATGCCAGGATATTCTGAGTGTTTACGTCATTTTGATTGCGAGAAAACTATACCTAATATTAAGTATTCCAGCGTTATTTGTTTTAATAGTTTGTTAGACAGCATAACTAATGTCTAAGTGCTGCAGCGTAACATGCTTTTAGGTTTCTATTTAACTGTTCACATTATTTATGACGCAAGGTTAATATGAAAATTGGGTGGTAAGGAATAAATACAGACCAGCTGGATGCGAGAAGCCAAAGATCGAACTAAGTGGGGTGAAATTGAAGAGGCTTTTGTCCAGCAGTGGACTGCGATAGGCTGATGATGATGATGAAGGAGTAAACGTGAGAAAGCATCCAAAAATATGCACCGCTTTGTGAATTACGTCGTTTGTCGAGAAATTGCAAAACGCTTACTCCACAACAATTTTACAGTATTCTCTTATATTTATAACTGTTTGGTTAAATATAACCTGAATGTGGGTAGTAAATAGCCAATATATAGTTAATTTAAAGGTTGTCTGTAAGACATTATAGACTACGCTAGAGACGCCCACTGTTCCATACCTGTTTCGTACTATTTTTATATTCATAAGGTCATACGTACTAAGTGTATTAAACGCCCACATTTTACTAAACATAATTTATTTTCACTGACAAAATAGACAAACACAATTAATAATATGAAATAGACATTTTAAGTATTAGATGGAAGACCAGAACATACACAAGACTATCGCTGTCCACCGCTGAAGAAAGGCCACTATCAAAAAGCCTAAATTATCTGAGTTTTGGGCAATCGGTATTCATCCGATAGGAGTCACGCTCTTTAAATCTTCAGTACGAATAGTGGACTATAAAATATTTTGAGAGAATATGTAGATTAGAATGGAAAGCCCTCGTAGGACTGAGATGCTACTTACACACATATATTGAGAAATATAAACAATATCTCGATTACATCAGTCCCCTAGCCAAGTTAATATTCTACAAACGAAAACGATAATAGAAGATTAACAAATATATAGGAATTGTGTCTCTTAACGATAAGTGGTCAAAACAAAATATTGGCCAATGATGCAAGGGAGCGATTGTTAAAAGAAATTCGATGCAAGCACTTACATTTTACTAAGGAGAGTCGATTATCTACAAGCGTCGTATATTGGCTATTACCGGGAAGTCTAAACGCTTAATGATATTCCTAGAATTCCTTCCTTTTTTGGGCCATTATTGTATGATAGAAACTGCAGTATGACTATCCACTATTGCATTACATTAAACAATCCATAATGCTCCACTGCTGAGCTCGGGCCTCCTTTCAGAAGAAGGTTTGAGCCATACTTCCTCACGCTGACCGAGTGCAGATTAAGGGCTGGCAAGACCACTGATTGTTGTTTTATAATAACACAAAACCTTTATATTTAACGATAGATAACAACTAAAACACTGACAAGAATCACAACACCCATTACATAATATCAGAGTCGTCACAATAAATAAATAGGCATTATTTACTGCATTTTAAAATAATATTAAGCCCTGTTCAAGGATTTTTACATATCCATTCCGTTTCCAACTCAAAATAGTGTTAGTCGTCCCTGACAGACATTATCCAAAACCTCTAGCATTGTTAAAGATTGCGCAAAGCTGTGATGTAATTGGAAAAAAATATGCAGACAATCATTATCAATACAAATCATTGTGAACTACTTCAAAATAAAGATAATGATTTTAATAAACAGCAAGGAAAATGTGAAGAAGGGATTTTTAATTGATTTCATGTTTTTCATTATCATTAAATGTTCCAAGAAGGCCTGCAGTTTAAAACTTGATATTTTATAAAAAAAACTGATTGTAAAAATAATTGACAAAAAAACTTATTCCATCAACTCGCTTTATCGTCTTTTGGTTATCTAAAATTGAACTTTTTCTCATCATAGTAAGGTTGATATTTTCATGACAAGTTCACGCACCGATATAGCACCGCGAACTTTATTAATTAATGATCCTTGGTAGTCTGTTCGGTGAAGCCTTGCTCACCGCGAATGCCAAGTTTTTTTATTAGCTTCTTTCTTTTCAACTTTATCTGAGGGCTTAAGATTGAGTTGACTATGTTCTCTTTACACGTAAAAGTTTTTCGTTGAATACTTCTTTAATGTTTTCATGATTTTCCTATGTTGAATAAAATTGAAGTCTTTTTATATCTAGTAAGTAAGCGAATTTCAGTTGTTTTGATTTATTGCTCAAGAAATGTAGTTCACTAATTTTCATTCAGTTAAACTAGTCCTCTAAATTACCGGGTTTAGTGGGATAGACGAAGACGAAGCAAACACAATGTTGACGTCCCTATTTATCCCGTCTTCCTATTACATAGAACAATAGCACTGTGATGAAAATAAATACTTAAAAGATACTCTATACTCACCTATGTGGCCCGCATAGTATTATAAGCCAGAACCTCCTTGTTACGGCGAGGTCTACGTCCAGCAGCAGGTTTTTAAATCCTATTTATGTAATAAGCGACGTGTGTTTTAACCAATGCTTATGATTCGGATACAACTTCTTCAAAACATACTTTACTGATTAATTAATGTGTAAGTTGTTACGAAAGTTAAATAGATTATAATAAATTCATGTAAATATGCTTTAATTACCTTCAATTTTAATTTTTTTAAATATATTCAGTAAAATACTTATACTATGATCAAACTAAATTATTAATTAATAGTAGATAATTACTACATACAGTTAATGTATGTTTCCTACTTTTCGAAATACGTAGTTAATGAAATATGTACGAGTACAAGTATCATAGAATTTTTGTGACTACCTGAGCAGCATTATTTATTTATTTTTATTTATTTATCTTTATTGTATATACATAGTACGAAATGGTACAACAGGAACAATCACAAAATATGTATAACAATTGGCGGTCTTATCGCTCTCGGCGATTTCTTCCAGACAACCATAAATATAATATAAAATTATTTATAAAAACCAAAGAAATGAGGTTTTTAGGAACCATCTCGTTTGTGAAATGGTAGGGGGTAATCTCATGACCTACTGAACCGATATTATTTTTTTTTATCAAAATAAAAGCAAACGTAATAAATAAGTGTTATTTTTAGAAACGATAAAATAATAATTAATTAACCAATACTCTATTAAATATCTATTGAAAACATAACAGTTCATAATGCCATTACCAAACAAAGAATTAAAATAATCCTTTCATATTCAAGCATCACTTTAATCCGTATTCGCGTATCCTATTATTTGCTAGGTTTTCATATTTACAAAAATCCTATAGAAAGAGCACATATTCAACTTTTTATTTACAATTTGCTTCGTTCTATTTTAGCGGTAGCAAAAAAAAATGTTACGAGTTCAAAGCAAAACGCTTTAATATGTGAAATGCAATAACCAGACAGCGCAAGATAAATAAAACATTCTTGACATGAGAGAAACTGGTCAGGATTAAAGTTAACAAAATAGTGAAATAACTACTAGTGAGAATAATACTAAAATTTATTTTAACAAGTTCTATCAATTTGAGAGTATAATTAAATGAAAACATACCTACATACGCGACCAATACGTAAAGGATCAGATTAGAAGAAGGTTCTTTTATTCATAGATATATTAGAATTGTGTATTTGCATTATTAGTTTATTTGTAGTCATTAAATTGTTGTGATTGATTATTTATGTATCCTAGAGACCAGAAGTCGGCCACATCATTAAGAATTGTACATTTTGTAACAGAATCTCTTTGACAGGATCCTGTCATTCTGTTGATAAAAGAAATATCTCCGTGTATTCTAACATAAACAACAACCCATAATGTCCCACTGATGGGCTCGGGTCTCCTCTCAGGAGAGGGTTAAGGCCATACGTCCCCACGCTGGCCAAGTGCGGTTTGGGGACTGGCAAGACTACGTTGTGGCTACGCAAATCTTGCCGTTGGATGTTTTTAAGCCGCCCGAAGGTCTCCAACTAAGCTTCGTATCGTATGATAACAACCGGGACCGACTGCTTAACGTGACCTCTGAATCACGGAGACGCTCATGGTAACATGCCACCAGCAATCACCCATCCAGGTACTGACCGCGCCATCGTTGTTTACCCTCGATGACTGTTCCTAATCACCGAGTGCAACTGGGGTATGAGCGCCTCACATGCTCAATATTGATAATATTTAATGAACCACTGAATACACTTTTGGTGATAAATCTTATAAATATTTCAACTGCGGATACAATGTTGTCAATTTTTATTTCCAAAAGTTCCTATACTGCCTTTTTCTATCAAAATATTTGTATTATACTAGGTATATGTCAATAGTAGCTATTAATATTTATACAATTACATATTATACAAAAGTGATAGCAATATTAATATCCTCACAAACGGCCATCAGATCCCAAACTAGGCTAAGCCTGTGCTATGTAACCAGGCCGCTGATAAAAATACTTAAATTTAACTAAATACATACATACTATAGACATTAGCAATCCGTACCATAAAATCTATCTATTCTCAATCTAAAAATATAGCTAAAATTCTATGTTTGACATCTAATCATTAATTAATTCTTTCATTACATTAAAATATTAGGATTCTAACATAAGAAAGTACTTTATAGGTGAGAGATTATAGGTATTTTCAGTATGGTTTCCCCCAAGAAATTAGATATATAACATGGAGTATGTACCTTTACTATAAACCCTTCAGGATTATAATTACAAAAAAAAATTTGAAAGACTTACTTAGAAATATTTAATCCTACAATATCTATAGATTGATTGGCAGACACATTGGGTTCGTCAATATACAAAAGTGTATAAAGTTTGAAATTAATAAATGAATAATATAACCAACCCAAATGTATTCAAGTCATATATTAATTAAAGAAACGGACATAAAAGTAAAACGGACGTAAAACCTTTATTTTAGGCTTTATTGAAGCTAAGAACGGTTAGAAAAATTTCGTGAGTTTTTTGCCGTGAAATATCTCCGACAATAAAACATTTACTGTAATAGACACTACAATAAACCAAAATGACTCAGCCCTTCATAATGGATACTATATACTTTCAACTTAAAGGACGGTCCTTTTTAAGGTCAAATACACGATAACAACATCATAAATACAACAGTAGAAAATTCTACAAACTTTATTCCTTACTAGCATCCCGCCCTGGCTTCGCAAGGACTCTTTACGGAAAATTTAATATAGCCTATATTACCCCCGAGTCTATCGTTATATTTTAGCCTGTATACGAAAACACCTTCCTTTAGAATCACACTATCTGTTAGTAAGAGTCACGAACAGCCAGACTGTTGCGGCTTAGTACTTTGTTTTATAAAATGTAGTGATTCGAACAGAACCATTCTTATGCATGTGGCTTCTTTTATGGTCATTATTTTTAATAGTTTACCAAAGTGTTGGTGCTCTTTGAACATATGTGAGTATACCCCTCCACCCAACGTCCCGTGCAAGAACGGCTGAATACAATTTCCAAACATTAAAAATTTCGCAAGGTTCAATAAAGTTTTAGTACTTAAGGTTCAATAAACATGAATGAAATGGGTAATAAATGCGATTCCCCAATTGAGGTTCTATTGTCTCAACTCAATTATAATCGTGGTTTCCTATCAAATGGTTATTCAATCTCGAAATAAATTCAAATAATTGTGTTTGTATATAGCTAGCGAGCTAGTCGTATTTTTTTATTGGATGATTATTTACATTTTGTAACTCCAAATTCTTTTATGTACTAATAAACGATCATTTGGATTATCATAATAAAACTTTGCTATAACAGTCCACTATTCTACGTAGGTAGAAACTTAAAGCCAAGCCTAAACTCTAAGACTCTTCTGAGAAAGGGGGATTACGACTTCTTATACAAACTGATCAAATGGATTTTCACCGGATTACTGTCGAGTTGACCTTTTCTTTGCACTGGCACTTTCGAGTGCACGTTTGGCTTGTGGTTTAAGCTGTCTTCACACCGCTTTCTTCTGCACCTAACGTTGTGGCTTCAAATCCCATATGCGACAACACTTTGTGTGATTCGTAAACTGTTGTTCTGAGTTCGGGTGTTCTTTGCATCATATATATTTGTAAAGTCACCCGCGATACAGGATGTATATTCCTAATGCAGGAGTTTTCTTGTTTTCAAACGGAAAATAAGGTATTATCATGTTTACCGGGTGGTAACACTCCATATTCTGGAACCACACAGACACCTTTTAATAAAACAAAAACACTTTGTCAGAACGTGCTTCGTTACTGAGAGCACAGCTTAGTAGAATATAACAGCACTACACTGGATTAAGCGTTCAAATTATGTTGAACAGGTCACAGAAGATTAAATGTTTTGAGAGTAATTAATCTGAAGAAACAGCGATTATATTAACGTTTTCGTGATTTTTCAGTTTATTTCAGTTGTTAATCCATGAATTTCTGAATCGTAGCTGATTTTTTTCCCTTTGTCCAGGTCGTGGGTACGAGCTCACTTGAGGACAATTAATCTTGTAAAAAGCTGGATGATTTCCATAATATGTAAATGATTAGCAATAGATGTGTGAGTATGTTATTGTTATGGAGTTTGGTTACCAAAGTTTACGTTGAACCAAGTCTGAGAATAGGTGACTGTAAGAGACTCTTTCAATTTATTTTAATACCAACTTCAAGGAATTGGTTTTATAATTATTATAACTGATAACTCTTTTGATTGTAGACTGATTTTGAAAATATTTTTGTATTGGAGAAGGTTATACTCTGAATTAGGTCTTGGTGACCAAGACGATATATATATATCGATATATATATACTTATATATACTTTACAAATATTTGAAATTATTATCTCTTGAAATTTTTAAATGAATTAACATAAAAGAAGTGTTAATACTGTGGTATTTTTTATGCCATACATATTTATATGATATGTTTTTTTTACTTATTTTTTATGGAATAGTGTGCAAACGCGCTGATGTGGCGCCTAATGGTGAGCGATTACTGCTGCCCATGGACACCCGTAACACCAGAAGCGTCACAAGTGCGTTGCCGGCCTTTGGATGAGAGAAGATGAGGGTATGTACCTCCGGTAACCTCACTCACTCTGTGAAACTCAGCATAGGCGCTGTTTCACACCGGTTTTCTGTGAGGCCGTGGTACCACTCAATTCATGCCGAAGCGTGACTCTCCCACGTTAATAATTAATTAATTAAGACTGCCTCGGTGGCAGCGTACGCGACTGCTGTCCATGAGGTCTCGGGTTCGAATCCTGGGTCGGACCAAATGTTTGTATGATCTGCAAATATTTGTTTCGGAGTTTGGGTGTTTGTATGTATAATATGTACGTATTTACAAAAAAAAAAGTATTTATGTATTAATATCAGTTATCTAGTACCCATAATACAAGCTTTGCTTAGTTTGGGACTAGATGGCGTTGTGTGTTAGATGTCCGAAATATTTATTTATTATTTATTTATTATTTATAATAATTATAAGTAAATACAAGGTAAACACTTACAAGGACAAAGTTTAGCTATTCAAGACTGAAAAGGCCTATACAATTTTATAAATTAAACTCGGTACGACAATATTTTACCCGATATAATCATAGAAACTTTTCGTGTCAATACGGTTGAACAACAAAAGACTCTATGCTACAATGGGTTCATTGTAATGCTGAATTTGAACTGCTGAACTATCCTAACGGTTCATAATCATCAGTCAGCCAGAAGGCCTTGGACCAAAGGTCGGTTTATTTAACAAATAGTCTGGTTTGGAACATCTATGTCGGGTAGAATTTTGTACTAAGAATGAAATGAATGAAATCATCGATTTATTTAAAATCCCTTCTATACTATTATTCTAATAAGCATGACAATAGGGTCTTTAAATTCTTCTAGAACAGAAACGAATAATCCCTGTAAAATTAAACTTATTTTTATCATGACAAGAATTGGTGATCTGGGTCCTTTTTATGATATTAAATCCCTGAACCAGTTGTAAGTTAAAGCCAAATAGAATGCAATTTTAATATACGCATTCGTAAATAAATTTAATGTCAGTGCGCGTACGATGCTTGTGAACTTCAGTGCCACTGTATTGAACCACTTGAAGGGTGGCGTCTACGCGCTACACCTTGAGGCCCCCCGCTATCGTCTTGCACCATCGCTCGCTCCCAAAGACAGCCAAGAATAGCCTTTTATAATAACGGTTCGTGAACATAATATGATGTAGCAGACAGACAAACATACGTGTCTTTCAATAGTAAGAGACTACAGCCATCCATAGTTATGTGCACCTCTAGCCATTCAAGTACATTACTGTCCTTTGAGTGCCAACTCATCCCTGAAAAATCGGTTGAGTTGGTGGTACCAGTTCTGTGGAGTCGATCTATTGATATTTGCTGAAGCATAGCTGCCCCGCAGTTATTACAGAGTAAATGTACTAAATTTGACGTCATGTGACCTTCATGTTTCAACCTCAAACAGCTTAAAAACAGCACAATCGTCTTGGAAATATAATGAGAATCGGGTCTCAGAGCAGTATATGACTCTCGCCATGAGTCTACTCATCACAGTTAAAATTACCAGTGGCCCAACAAATTTTTTAGCAAATATTTTTCTATTTAACACAATACAAAACAGTGGTAAACAGCCAAGTTAAAAACCTTTTCTTCTTAAAAATAAATATCTCGAAAATGTGAAAAATTGTTTACTTTCCCGAAGTTTTTGCAAATTTTTTATCTTGAACAATTTTTTCTTAGAGGAATAGAATGTTAGTTATTTTCACGTTGCATTTTGCCTTGGTTATTACATGAGGGTCTTTGAACGCTTTTAGTCAAATGTTCCTAGATGGCAAACCTTGACACCGAACGTGATACATTCACGTTATGAAGGTATTTATTCAGATTCGCACGAAATTTAATTCTGAGTACAAATACTTGTACATATTTTGCGTGTGACGATTGAGTCCTTTATTTGGGGAGTTCCGTTTAAAAATGTACTTTTGTGAACTTTGTATTTTGCATATTATCAACGGGTTTTTAAGATCTAAAAGTAACATTAGTGTGATCAGTTTCTTATTTTTTATAATATAAGTTACGCATATTCAGATAAGCTTTTTTTTGCTTCGTCGATCTAGCAGTTAGCGCATATGACTGCCGATCAAGAGATCTCAAGTTCGTTTCCCGAGTCGGGCTAAAAATGATTAATATTGAGTTTTACAGATTATGAAATGTTAATAGTTTTAAATTCTAGAAAGTATGTTTTATGCTGTTGATATTCCGAAAATATATAATAGACAAGCTGAACCCCACGGTGTAACCCGCGGTATAACATCAACCGCAGCGAACGCTGTGGGTCGTAGCTAGTCAAAAAAGTAGACAAAGTAACTTCTTAAATCATCAGCTATTTGCCCGTGAAAGTTCCGTCAAAATCAGTTCAGACGTTCTAGAGATTAGCTCTTTAAATGTCTTCCTTTTGAAGATAATTATAAAAACATTTACAAAGAAGGGATTCACATCAGGTATGTGGTTGACTATAAAAAATGACCTCTCGTATTTTCTATTCGTCACAGAACTGATGAATCAATCTGTAAATTTTTCATCGGTACGTCAGAACTGACATTGCAGTTTTAAGTTTTGTCCAAAATAATACATCTATTTTAAAACAAAAATGCAGACTCAAACGTTAACAGCTATCTAACATCCTTTATTATGACCGAATATATACCGATGACCGACGACGAGAGTGATTGAGCACATTTGTAAATAAATCTTTTACTCATATTTACACACGAAGAGTTTTATAGTTATAATATGTTATTTTTCAAGAGACTAAGCACTGAGCGGGAATCCAGCTAGCGAAGATAATGACTTCAAATCAATTATAGAGTTTTTATATATGAAAATCCTGGCAGACCCGCTTTGTGTGTCCTATTTTCTGGACTTTTCGTTTTAGACAAAGACATAAGTGATACATTATATACTGGTATGAGATTAATCACTTACATCATCATATGTCCACTGATGGAACTTTCCACCCTACAATCTACTGCTTTATGTGTAGATCTCTTTTCAGAAAGGAGGTTTAATAGTGACAATTTTATATCTTGAATAAGGTGTTCCATTTTCATTATCTTTATATCGTTTTATCTCCGCAATAACTTTCCCTACTTTTATCTTCGATTTTCTAAATTAATTCTGTATAAAATCTTGATGAAAATACATCAATATTGGTAAACCTGTTTTAAATAAACGTAGTAGTAGTAAAGTAGTTAAATAATTCTATAGAAAACCGTTTCTAAATATAGATTCTGTACAATAGCCAACATAACATTATTGATTTTATTATTTATGATATCTTTGCCATTATTATTTCATTCAAGGATGTCTAAGACTGAGGTATCCTACCTATTATATCTAATATAATACTTTGTTACAACTTCTGTCTCTGGTATGTAATTATAATTACTAGTATAAGGCCCTGTTTCACTGGTTATTGATAAGTTTTAGACAAATGTTTTGACAAAATCTATACATACAAATAAATAATATTGCGGCCTGTTTGAAGTATTAAAATAACTATTTTTGACCAAATGCATATACATAATATGTGTGTATATTAAAGTATGTAAACCAAAATATTTATTTTTTTACAATTTTTGTCTGTCTTTCTGTTTGTTCGGTTTAACAACAATCTAATTGGGGGAGAGGATAAAAGGTGGTAAAAAATAAAACAGATATGTAAAAGGTTTATTTTAATTTTTCTCATGTAGTTTCACTTCAAGTTTGCCTACGTAAGGTAAATGAATTATTAACAACTTAGAGAAAATATGAAAACCAACCACTTAACATATTGCCAGAGCATAAAAAGTATCGAATTCAGGAAAAAATTTACTTGAAAAATAAAACGTATCAAATATAAGAAGTCACTCAATCAACCTGATCTGAGAAATTTATGTGTTTGATTTTTACATCAAATTTCCGACACAATTTAAAGTAAGGTACCTACTCTCAATTGATGGAATATAAGCAGATGTACTCGCACCAGAAAAAAAAGATTCTCAATCTAACAGTCTGACGATCAATTTGCGAGCGGAAAAAACGTAATTTCCTAACTTGATTAAGGTCTGCCCCCATTTGTCACGCTGTCAAAGGAATATAAATTGGTAGGCATATTTAGTACGTATAGGTAAGAGAACTGCACGCCTTGTATTGAAAATCAACTGTGTCGTGTTGTATCGTTCCGTGTCAATTTAACATCAGTTTCATATATTTGGATAGTATGTGTTTAGTCGACACAAGCTAATATAGGCAATGTAGCAGAAATAATGCTGTTTAGTGTTGTATTGCATCGGAAATAAATTGGTTTCATTTATACATTTAAAATACTTGCCCAGACTAAATAACAAAACAGGACCTAAACCACTGGGGACCAATTTAAATTTTTTACCGCTGAGGAATACTAACTGCCTCGTTGGTCTATTGGGTTTGATTCCTGTGTTAGACTGTTGTTCGGTTTTTCTTACAAGAAATTCTGAATTGCAGCCCAGAGTAGAAGATGGAGGTGATTGCCGGTCGTGCCTCGGTGAGTACGTTAAACTGTCGGTCCCGGTTGTCATGAACGTTAATAGTAATCGTTAAGTGGAAGCCGTTGCCCTCAAATATACTAACAACTATTTCAATCTTAGAATTCAGTTCACCCTCGTCATTGCGGAGTTCCGATGCCAGTTGCTCCGTGTAAAAACTGATATTCAGGTAAACGCCGCTGGAACTAGTAACCGACCCTAAATTTTGGGAACAATAAAGGCTAGAAAGATGATGAACACTGATGAACACCAACTAAGGAAACACTTTCTAAGGAAGGACTTCTTCATTTTTCTTCCAAAAATAAGGAATGATTGCTTGCACAGAAGTTTATTATCTTCAAAGTAGGAAATAGGATACAATCAAATGAGCCTGTTAGTAACTAATTCAGTGTGATTAGGTAGACATGTATACTATTGTAGTTCATAACAACTACCCAAACTTACTATATATTTAAAGTGGAAATACATTAGTTTGTTGTATTGTGTCTACACGGAAACATCATATTAAATTAAATTGACACAACACGACTTGGCCCTTTTCCTTTTTTTAATATTTCAAAACTCTTTATAATTTTCTGGTTTTGAACTGCAATATTTAGTTTCTTATTTATTTATATGTCTATCTGTATCTGTCTAACTAGGGCCGTATTATATTTAATTAGAGATAAGTTATTGACTACTAGTCTGAAAAAAAATATCATGCTAAAAGTATTGAATTAACAATATTGAAAAAAAACAATAAATAAATAGACTATCTCCAGTTTTTATTAAAAATAAGTTATTGAAAACGATCAAGTTTTATCATAATTCTTTAAGTATTAATCAAAATATTATTACTACCTGACTGCGAAAGAAGGAGGGTTATCTTTTTCGAGTAAAAACGTATATGTATATTTATTTGACACGCCTTAGAGCCTAAACTGCTTGTCGTATTTTTTTGTGAGGGGTTTCAATAGATTCGTCTTAGTCGTGAGAGTGACACTAGATCAGATTTTTTTTTAAAGGTGAACTAACTTTTCTACTACTTAACTACTTCTACTAACTAATTTGATAAAGAACTGTATATTCACTTACTCAGCCGATATCACATAAACATAATTTGGGATGATGAATTTAATATACCTCGCAAATTGTTTAACAGGTTTGCCACAAAATTTTAAAATTACAATTTCAAAAAACGCACACCATAGTTTTCCTCCCCTTTCATATGCATATTATTCACAATTGTTACAAGCGGAACAATGAATGCTAACATCAGGAACTATTATAAGCAACTGGCTTAAAAGTAAAACCAACAATCATGTACAAGTAAAAATAACTAGCCAGCTTATTGGCAACCACCTGGTGTTATACAGCAGGCCCGTCATAGACATATCCTATCGATCTATGTCTGTTTAGATTCACTATGACCTGGCAACGGTACCTAGCAATTTAAGCATTAGTGGTTAATAGAAATAGAGTTGAAGAATTTACAAACAGTTTGTAATGTAGAATATATTTAGACATTGTTTGCCAGTAAACACTGAATATGTTTAGTCTGTTCGCTTAAAACTCGTTTTGTTTGTTTTTCCTGGTTATTTCCACACTTAACCTCTTGATTTGGCCGTTGTACGTAGGTTTTTCTTCTTCTTACTCCAACCACCCCACTCCAACCACCCCAAATCATACCAGAAGCACAACAGCCTTTTCAGATCACTACATGTTTCCGGGAGCGATGTCGACTGGAGGATGTTTGCCCGTTCTTCTGCTACACTTCTACATTCTGTCAGTGCGTTTCTTTTGCCCCCATTCATCCCCATGTGCTTAGAACTTTTAAACTATTCAACGGATTTCAATGCAGTGTGCAGCAATAGATAGAATGAGTCAAGCCGTTGGCTGAAATGTGCAAAACATGTATATTATAGCAGAAGAAATGCTGTTATAATTTGTGTATGTTATATATTATATAAAGTGAGTCCGTGTCCGATTACATATTTTTCTTTATTAGGTTATGGACCCATTTTTCTTAATAGTTATTCGTTATTTCGTGGACAATTTATCGCATGCCATTAATATTTCAAAGTGCAATATTTATATTGTGATTACAAATAGAATTTTCATAAAATTGTACAACGTGTTTGAACACTCAAAATGGTCGGCAGCTACATTGTAAATGTGCCGAAACTAAAAGGCGCACACACAATTTCAAAGATTTTCATGGGAAGCCAGACCGGCTCGCTAGTGAAAATAAAAGTATGAAAGATAAAGAATGCTGAGTGTCACCACTCTATCCATCCTAGGCAGAAAAAACCTCTAAACAAAGAGAAAACTTTAAACTATTTTTGTGTTGAATTTTATATTATCTTTATCATATTTGATTGCTGGCTTTACTTTTGGCTCTTGTTGGTCATCATGGCACAGAGTAGCTATCTGTCTTTCTTCTTCTTTATTATTAGAACAAATATATTTGTAAAGTCTATTAATATCATACGTCTGATGATGGATTAAGAAAACGAAATGTCACAACTTCTTTTCACCCAGGCGTAGTATAAGAGATGACTGAGTTAGCAAATTATGTAGGATAACATTGCTGCAAAGAGACATACCAACTCGTATTAGTAGACTAAGACCTCCTTTCTAAAGAGAGGCCTTAGTACAGTGGACTGTTAAAGGCTATTAATTATAATGATAATAACTGTTATATAGCATGCAGTGAACGACCAAAGTCAACTGAAAAAAAGTATTTTAACTTTGAAAATGTTTTTTCAATCGCTTCAGTAGAGTACCCATTTTCAGCCATAGTGAAATTTTACAACGCAACGTGAGGTTTAGGTTGATTTCAATGAATGAGGTGTTTAAAGATGTCTCTTAGCAAAGGTTACAAATGGTGGAAAAAAAAAATATGAAAAAGTTAAAAACTTAATTCGAAAAATGTAAAAATCCCAAAAACTGCAACATTTTTTCGTAATCTTTTCTCTATGAATTGATGATTTCTCGAAAACTAAAATGATATCGAAAATGTAAAAAAAATCTTGGGGTATTAAGTTGGGTTACGTTTTGAAAGAAACGTAACTTCTTCATACCTATTGCGGTCTAGGCAGGTAGGTTCTCTTTATGCGGCGTGAATCTTGGTTGTGGGCGTGAGCGCTCGTTCTGTATTGTGACCCGTGTAGTTTTGGGTGTTTTGGACATGGAATCGTTTATTTATGATTGTATATTTTTTCAATTTGTGATGTTTTATATAATAAATTAATGTAAAATAAAATTATTTGACATATGAAGTTTTGTCCAGTCCAGGAAATATAAATGAAAAACCAAACAACCATAATGGTTTGAAATTCACGCATCGTTATATGTGGTCAAATATACGATCATTTGAGCGATGCGTTGACTTGATCTGCTCTTGTTCTTAATTATCACTAGTAAACGACGGAAATCTCCATAAAATAAAACAGTACAATCATTTATTAGACAGTTTTTGGTGCGCAGATCTCCCGTTGTCCTGTCTTAAGTCTCAACTGAAGTTTTATGAGACATAGAAGCGTGATTACGCTTCTATGTCTCATAAAACTTCAGTTGAGACAGTTCAGTTGAGTTTTGATTAAAAGGAGTGTCTTTATGCTCCTGGCACAGTTTTTTTAAGTCAAGATACTTTTCATCTGCCATTCCTTGTACATATTTTTTTAAAACCTCCCCAAATGAAACACATTGTATTCTACTAAACTTACAAGACTTTATTTTCGAATCTGATAACTTTAGAGAATTAATGATCTGGCATACTTTAAAGCAATTGTTAAATGACACGTGCGTAAAGCTGATTACTTTCAAGGGTAAGTTTTTATTATAACTATTAAAGTTATTAGTACACAATATTGTATTACTTTGAACTATAAAGTGAAGCTATGCCGAATTATTCAGAAGCTACAATGAATAATTTTCAACGAATTGCTTACCCTAACCACTCACCCTTATCAATATTTCCTGAAAACCAAACAATGGATACCCGAAACTCATAGAATACACAAAGCTCATTCAATGAGACCTTTAACAAAGTAAATTAAATGAAGTATTATTTCACTTCACTTTACCCTACCCTATTTATAACAATACTAGCATTTCTTGCTGCGTTAACTGCCTTTTAACCTCTTTTATTTTCTTTTATATTTTATCATATACATTATAATAGTAAATTATAATATTAAATCTCTTTAGGGTACCTTAGTGGTCACGTAAATGAGACGATCCATATGGTGTTTGTCACCATATGGATCGTCTGATTTACGGTTCGGTATCGGTTAAAGCTTAATAATTTAAATGTGAATTTAAATAAAATTAGTTATATACAGTTTCCAAATGTAAGGCTACAAAATACAAAAAAAATTAATAGACAAAAGTCACACATAATTTTTTCTGTTATAATCCTGGACAAGCATGTCAAAGGGAAAGCATGTCAAAGGGAAAGCACATATTGATGTTGCATGTAGGAAAATGAATAGATTAATTTATATTTTAAGTAATTTTAAGTAATCTTAGGAATACTTTTTCACAAGGGACTACTGTATTAGCGTATCTTCCAGCCGCCCATAATATTCCACTACTGGGATCGGGTCTCCTCTCAGGAGGGGGTTAAAGCCATACGTCCCCACTATGGCCATGTGCGGGTTGGGGACTGGCAAGTAATCTTGGATGTTATGAACTAAGCTTCACGACTGTTGTCCAATGATAACGACCAGGACCGACTGCTTAACGTAACCTTCTAATCACGGAGACGCTAACGGTAACAGCGTTCATGGCATTAGAGTATCACGGCTATTTAAGTTTTGTATTAAGATATGGTTTTGGTGAAATTCCTCGGAGGCAAACAGATGGTTTATCGCACAGGAACGATGTGTCAGAGCCATAGTTGGAATTTTACCTGATGAAACGTGCAAACCGCATTTTAAAAACTTGTGCATACTAACTCTCTATTGTATGCACATTTTAGAGATGTCGATTATCTATCGAAACACACCCAAACTTGTTCAACAAAGCAAAATATAAGTATTCAAGAAACACCCAAATAAGTTGTTTGTAGAATGTACTCCCTAAACAACTTTATATCAAAATAATTGTTACTTAACGTGCATAAGTGTTTCGTACAAAATTCTTGATAGCCTCAAAGAATTGCCAGATATTTCCAGATCACAGTGACTAAATAGACGGTCTCAAAAGTTAACATTGTAAATGGGAACACACACACACACACACACACACACACACACACACACAGGTGTATGTGTTTGTGTGCTTTACTTTGCTTATGTTAAGTAAATCATTTCAATTACACTAGATAACTAGTACATAACTTAATGCTAGGTCAGTACAAGTGGCGGCCTTATTGCTTATGGCAATCCCTTCCAGGCAAACGTTAAATGGAAATAAATACAGGACCTATAGGGTAGCGACAGGTGTATTAGAAAATAGTTTGAGAAAGGTAAATAAAGCGGTGTAAATACATATAAATGACCAATAATAAATAGGATACTTTTGTAGGAGGTACTTTTTATTTAGGAATTTCAAACACACCTAAACTCGGAACAACAATGTGTGAACTATGAAAAGTGTTTTGTTTGGTTTTTGTTGTTTCATGGTTTGGTTGCTACATGGGACAACATTTTGTGTGATCCACAAAAAGTTGTTCTGAGAACAACAAAAGTTCTTGAAAAGAAAAAAAATGATTTCAGTATTGCGATACCTCACAACAACGCAAGAGCAATTTTTCGTAAAACAAATTTCACGAAAAATATCTAAAAAAGTGTATTCGTCTGTGTGTACAAATGTTTTAAGGTAAATATTCATCTTTATTTGATACAATGATATGTAATAATCAAATATTAACTCTTATTAAAATTCTTATTTCCTTAATATTGACATAGGTGTTTTGCTGTCTCAAATTGTTATTATTCTTTTTAAATTCATTTTAATCTTTTATATTTATGTATACTCATGTAAACGTAGATAGGATTAATTGTAGCACTTGTTAGTAAAAATTTGGCTCGCACTGTAATATATAATTCGATGATTTTAAAGTTCATTTTTTAAGTATGATGGAATCCCCCCCATAATGTTGAAGATGTGCGCTCCCGAGTTGCCACCGGTCTTAACGCGTCTTTTTCGGCTCTCCTACTCTTTTGGCGTAGCCCCGACATCATGGAAGGGAGCATTTGTCCACCCGATCCCTAAAAAAGGCGACCGCTCTAATCCATCAAACTACAGGCCGATAGCTGAACTTTCCTTTTCTCGAAAATAATGGAGTCCATTTTCAACCGTCAACTCCTACGGTATCTAGATCATCATCTGCTTAGTGACCAGCAGTACGGCTCCCATAAGGGTCGATCGGCTAGTGATCTTCCGGTATACCTGACACATCCCTGGGCACAGGCGATAGAGACTAAGGCCTTGGCAGCTAGTTTGGACATTGCAAAGGCCTTCGATCGGGTCTGGTACAAAACGCCTCTTTCGAAGTTCCCTTCTTATGGGCTACCCGAGAAATTATGCGATTGAATTACCAGCTTTCTAACAGATAGAAGCATAAAGGTCGTAGTCGACGGTGAATGCTCAGACTCCATATCTATGAATGCCGGTACCCCGCAAGGCTGTGTGCCATCGCCTACTTTCTTCGTCCTCGATATCAATGACATGTTGCAAATTAGCGGCATTCATTGTTATGCGGATGACAGCACTGGCGATGTCCTTTACACCGGCCGCACCAATATTTCTCGGGAAAACGTCATTGAGAGTCGAAACAAACTTGTGTCTGAAGTTAAGACTTCCTTGAAAAAGATAGACTGGGTTAGACTTAATTTAGTCCAATTTAACCCTACAAAGACACAAGTTTGTGCGTTCACTGCTAAAACAACTGCTGTGGGTCGTATGTATGTCCTCGTTTTGAAGATACTTCCATATCTGCCTCAGCCAATATTGGATTACTTGGTGCCGACATATCGAGCAAAGTCCAGTTTCGTGACTATTTAGAGGGTAAGGCCAAAATAGCTTCAAAGAAGCTCGGTGTGTTGAACAGATCGAGACAGTATTTCACTCCGGCCCACCGCCTTTTGCTTTATAAGGCGCAGGTCTGGCCTCGTATGGAATGCTGTCCCCATCTTTGGGCGGGGGCACCCTAATACCAGCTCCTCCCTTTGGACTGCATTCAACGGAAAGCGACCTGAGTCGTCGATTCCCAAGTAGTTTAAATTCGGCCTCACTCATTAGCGCTGCGTAGATATGTGGTTTCACTGGGCATCTTCTACCGTATTTACAATGGGGAGTGCTCCAAGGAATAGCTCGGGCTGATTCCTGCTGCCTCTTTCCGACATCGTCCTTCGCAACAGAAATTTCATCCCCATCATCTCGATGGTTGGCAGTCCACAACTGTACGCTTTTCAAGGAACTTTCTGCCTCGCACAACAAAACTGTGGAATGAACTGTCGCCTGCGGTATTCCTGGACCAATACGACCTTCAAACCTTCAAGAAAAATGCGTACTCTTTCTTAAAAGGCCAGCAACGCAGTTGTGACGCCTCTGGTTTTGCGATCAGGCGATACGTTTGCTCGTTTGCCTTCTATATCATAAAAAGAAAGAAACTATTATACAGAAAATTATATATTTTGAAACATCTTCCGCACTAGGAATAAATACTATGTCGCATGTCCACACAAGAAACAAAGCAATACTTGACAAACAATATGGAATGGACACAAATAATACCCAGGCTTAGAACAACTATTTGTGAAGCATAGAAAATGTTGTCCACTGTGATGACCGCTTACGTCACTGCACCAGCCTTACATTCATCTTTTACATGTGATCAATAGCCTACTGGTGGACATAATTCTCATAAAAGTCCCATGACTCATGAAGTCTTGTGTCTCACAAAAATCTCATGTATCATGAACCACAAATATTGTTGAAGTTATCTAAATTCTGTTATATTTTACTATTGATTACAGTCTGATTATATTTTAACGCACTTTTATTATTTTATATATTATTTATTCTTTCTTCATGGAGCAGAAGCTTTTAATTGGCATGTAAAGAATTAGTATTATATGTATATTGTATATTTAGCTGTAAGCTCCCCGAACAAGATAAAATAAAAATATTTTGTGGTGGTAACAGCTTTCATACAGTTCACCATTCATGTTATACTTACTAATAGTATTTT
This sequence comes from Hyphantria cunea, assembly GCA_003709505.1. Lineage (NCBI taxonomy): Eukaryota > Metazoa > Arthropoda > Insecta > Lepidoptera > Erebidae > Hyphantria > Hyphantria cunea. The sequence goes on from PKRV01001230.1 coordinate 254,842, forward strand.
ACCTGAAGATCTTACTTTTAAAAAGAGTGACCATGAGTTTCTTTGCCAGTGTTCTTCTCATAAGGCCCTACGCATTTTGTGTATGTGAGTGTTCATTGAATAAATGATTTTGAATTAGAATTAGAATTTGAATATATATTGGCCGATTCTCAGAACAACCAAATTTCATAAAAATAATTTATCTATTTCATCGTTTCGGAGGAGTTAGGTAACAAACACGAAAATTTTATGTATAAGATTATAACAGAGAATAGTTTGAAGTTCTTCGTCAATTAGTGTAGTCGTGAATAGGAGTGGGGGCAATTCTAAGGTTTAATAATTTATAATTATTGCTCCACGGGCAAGCAGCTGAATGAGTCTACATTTTTGTCATGTAACACAGAAGGACTCAGCTAGTTTTAAGTAAAAAACAAATATTATATGTTAAGTATATTGGATTTAATTTTCAACAGAATTTCTAACAAATTTAGATATTTCTTTTGCAAGATTCGTTAATTTTATTGGGCTGCCACTTTACAGAGACCCTTCAATATGGTTCATTGACTTGTCCATAAAGAGACTTCCAAAACTGATAATCAGCCTCATCAGCAGCGTAGTCTACCGTCATGTCTTCGCCGAAGTTTACGTAGGCCAGGCTGGAGGTGTCATACTTCGGCCACAACGAAGATTCGGGAGTGGGATCTCTGTAAATCATCAATTTATTAATATTTAAAATTATAACTAAAAATAACTCAAGTAACAGAGGACTTATCAACATTAAGGTAAACTACATTCAAAAGCATTGTCACGCACTTACTATACAAAAAAAGTAAGACAGTTTTAATAATGTGTGAAGAACTTACCCAGTCTTGGCGAAATTGATCATAGCCGTTGTGAACTGTTTAATCATTTTGTACTCAATACTGTCTGTAGTCAAAGTCAGGTTAAGAGATTTCGGGTCATAAGCATAGAACACATCTTCAAAATGTGCGGCACCAGCTATGCCGTATGCCGCACCTGCAGCTCCGTATACATTTCTAGACGAATACGATGATAATTTAAAAGCATACGTATTCCCGAATTTAGTCCATCTTTTGAAGAATCTCTGCATGTCATATGATATGCTGACATTGCTTGCATAGTTTATAAAATTAGAAATATTATCAACACTGACTGGTTTATCTCCAAAGTAAAATTTAATGATGTCATCTGCCAATTTCAAAATTGTACTAGGTGGTAACACGTTCAACAGTTTACTGGGCACAAACAACTCTCGGAATCTATCATATTGTCCCAGTAAAGACTGCACGTAGACAGGAAGCAGAAGGAGGGATTCCCTATTGGAATATCCGAACATAACATCGACTTTGTTCACATTTCCGGATTCTAAAGATGTTAAAACGTCTTCAGTCAAAAAATTGCCTTGAGGACATTCTTTTTCAACAACAGGCGCCGTGAATGGTTGCATTTTGAAAGGTATATCGGTGATTTCTTGTGATGCCAATACACTGGCGTAACTGGCAGGGATGTTTATTAATTTTTCGACATCAACGCTTTGCAAATATTCAAGAAGAGCAGTGACGTTATCCGTTTCGAAGCCCAGTGTTTGAGCGAGTACGAATGCCCTTCGTTTGGGTTTGAAACCGATATTATAATCGTTAAATGTTGAACCACTGGCTGCTATGGCCCTTTTGAATAAACCTTTGGACACTGGTGAAACCATGTGGTAACCAACTGAAGATGCCCCAGCAGTGTCACCTTTAATAGTGACTTGTGCGGGGTCGCCTCCAAAAACGTGAATATTTTTTTGTACCCATTTCAGAGCTGCTACTTGGTCTTTTAATGCCGCGTTACCGGGTACTTCGCAGTTACCCAAACTAAGAAAACCCAAAGTGGCTAATCTGTAGTTCAGCGTCACAACTACAATTTCAGAAACAAAGAAATCAGGACCGTATAGATCTACATTTCCTGATCCGAATAAATAAGCGCCGCCATGGATATGAACTAAAACTGGTAAAGGAGTTTCAGGTTTTACATTAGGAGTGTACACGTTGAGGAACAAACAGTCTTCACTACCAGGAATGTAGGTATTTGTCAAAATGTTTAGTTGAGGGCAGACTGGTCCATGAGATTTGGCGTCTCTCACTCCGTCCCACGAGATGGGGTCTTCGGGATCCTAGAAAGAAAAATTAAGCTTATATTGGTGCTGTAACAATATTTAATTTTAAAGAAGTGAGACAAGAAAACTATTTCAGATAGACAGAAAAGGTATAAGACTATACTACAAGTGCGTGGGTGACCTAGTGGTCTAAGCGGTTACTTTGCTATTTTTACTGCACTGAGTATTGTGCATTCAATTCCCAGCTGAAAGTCTATATTTTTTTTGTATTTGCATCATGTGCGTTGGTGTAGTCCCTCTGCCACATTATTTATACCTGGTATGGTAGTTGCCTTTTATATTTTTTTTATATTACAAAAAAAAATCGTGTACCATTTTGAAAACGTCATTTAAAAATGGTACATTAAAAATATTTTAAATTAAATGAAAATTAATAATATTTTAGAATTTACAAGAAGTAACGAACAAAAAGTGTAAACATGAGAAAATTATCAAAGTTATTTACCTTAAATCTCAGTGCTCCCACGGGTGGTTTGGCGTAGGGAATACCTTTGAAACTGTAGTAAGACTCGCCAAGAACGCTGGTCACTATTTCACCATTCAAGACACCCTGTTCTACGGTTACTTCAACGTCTTCAGCATAAATACCTTGAAGAAGCCTATGCCACGGTGATAAAAAGATACATAAGAAATAATAAAAATGAATGAGAAAAAATAATTATAATATAAAGAACTTACAAGCATAGAAGTAAGGACACTGCAGAAATACACGCCATTTTGAAGCTATTTGCAGGCCTGTGATCCGAAGCAGCATCTGACTTTCGTAATTTTCATCTGTCTTTTAAATGATACTTGTCCAAATATCAAATATTGTCACAGACTGGATAATGAACAAATATATAGAAAAGTAATTTTAACTAAAATATATATTTGCGAAAGTGTGTGTTTGTTCATTTCTACGCTCACCTTTCCGTAACGCGAGCATATTTCAGTATGCCCTTTTACCATATTGGTCTAATTGCCCAGTAGTTGAGATTCAAGTATTATTCTTTGAATTTTTTAACTTTCTACACTCCTCCTCCATCTTGAACTGTACTAAATTTTACACTTCTCCGTTTATATAGCTTTCGAAAAAAAATGTAGAAAATTGTTGCATCACGTATTAATATATACTCGTAAATAACCTCATGAACTTCAAAGAAGTGGCCCAAACGTCTAAATAACAAATCATGTCTCTAGAATAAATAAAGAAAATAAATAAAATTTCATTTTTGCACTTTAACGCCCTATATCCCTTGTCGTGATATTTTTAAAATACATACACAGGAAATTGTTACATCGTATAAGTCCGAAGAAATAAACTCTCCCTAAAGAATTTCATTATTTATTTATTTTTTAGGTAATCGCGGGCAAACGAGCAGACGTATCGCCTGATGGTAAGCGATTATCCATGCCCATGGACATCTGCAACACCGTTACAAGTGCGTTGCCGGCCTTTGGGGGATGGGGAGGAGAATGGGGATGGGAAGAGGGGCTGGGGTGTGGGCCTCCGGTATCCTCAATCACTTGGTGAAACACAGCGCAAGCGTTGTTTCACACCGGTTTTCTGTGAGGCCGTGGTATCACTCCAGTCGAGCCGGCCCATTCATACCGAAGCATGGTTCTCCCACGGTTAAAATTCCAAATGTTCAACAAACTCTGTATCATTTCGAATGAAACCGTGCTCAAAAGCTTAGTATTAAAATACAACAGCATCAACTGAATCAACTATTTAAATTCTTATTTTTAAACAGCTGACATTACTAGCAGAATAATTTTAGAGTTCCACGTTTGCAAAAGTAGTACAAAACCGACACATGTTGTTCTCAAAATCCCAGTAGTAGACTACAATAGGTTAATGATAATGTTCCCTACCTAGCTAGAATAAAATCATTTTCTACCGAATCTTTGAGTATTGAGACTTTTTTTCAGACCTTTTTTTCTATGTGAGACTTTTCCTCCGACCAGGCGAGGATATCATGCCTAGCGGACTACTGGCTAACGATTGATGCTGGGAAGTTGAATATATGCTAATGGGCGCGAGAACTTGCACTGCGCGATTTAGGATTGGTAGTTTCTTAGTTTCCTTTGTTACTCCGTGGTTCGACAGTACAAACAGTATCTTCAGTAGCTGACGCTGTAGTGTGTTTCTGTTGTTGCGTTGTATGTGGAAATCGGCACAAATGTATAAATGAAAATTAAATCGAGAAAATACAAAAAATAGTCCACCCAATTCCATGATCGATGGAAATCGGTTCGAAATTTCGTTATGTAAACAAAAATTTACTTATTGCCAATACACAATAAGATATACAGAACACGATCAAACACTCATTATTTGAGACGTATCTTTACACTATCTGAGTCAACAATTTTGTTATTTGGACAACACCATATAAAAGACAGTCAGTAAAAGCCATATTCAGTTGTCACCTCAGGTTTCAGCTACTAGAAGTTTTAGCTATTTAAAATGGAGTGTTTTTCTGCAGTATCTTAAATTTACTGCCTCGGTAGCCTAGCGGTAGCGTATGCGACTGCTGTTCCTGAGGTCTCAGGTTCGATTCCCGGGTCGGATCAAATGTTTGTATGATCTGCAAATATTTTCGGAGTTTGGGTGTTTTCTATGTATGATATGTATGTATTTACAAAAAAAAAGTATATAAGTATTATATCAGTTGTCTAGTACCCATAATACAAGTTCTGCTTAGTTTGGGACTAGATGGCGTTGTGGGTTAGATGTAGGAAATATTTATGTAGGAAATATTTAAATATTTATTTATTTATTCCTTACGTCAAACTACCTGTAGGTGCTCTGAGATTTATCTTTACTCTGTATTTGTTAATTTGTACTAACCCTAACACTCTTAAAAACAGCAAAATAGTAAATCAATTGAAGAGCACACAAGTTGTGGACCACAAAACTTAAAAAGTACGTAACATTTGAACCGAGTTTACAGATCAGCTAGTATAGCTAGATTTTATTTCTTTGAATTTATTATGGAAACTTATTATAACATACAACGAAAATACTCTTTCTTCTTCGTTATTTGTACTATTTTCATTTTTATATGTTATAGATGACAGTATATAAATATGTATATCTGCTCTCAGATGGGAAATAGTATTCTTAGTCTCACTCCTTTAATGATAAATGTTAACAAACAACAACAACAACCCATAATGTCCCACTGCTGGGCTCGGGTCTCCTCTCAGGAGAGGGTTAAGGCCATACGTCCCCACGCTGGCCAAGTGCGGGTTGGAGACTGGCAAGAATACGTTGTGGCTACGTAAATCTTGCCGTTGGATGTTTTTAAGCCGCCCGAAGGCCTCCAACTAAGCTTCACGACTGTTATCGTATGATAACAACCGAGACCGACTGCTTAACGTGACCTCCGAATCACGGAGACGCTCATGGTAACATGCCACTACCGGTCACCCATCCAGGTACTGACCGCGCCATCGTTGCTTACCCTCGTTGATTGTTTCTAATCACCGAGTGCAACTGGGCTATGAGCGCCTCAATATTTTACACACACAACAATTATTACAGTACCAAGATAGATTTAACTTTTCTCTTTAGGATTCTAAAGACCCCATCCCATGGAATGGAGTGAGGGATGCCAAAATTTACGCATCAGGCTGTTCTCAACTAAACATTTTAACAAATACCTTCATTCCATATTTAAATTTATATTTTTAATTATTTATTTTATTCCTGGTAGTGAAAGCCTGTTCCTCAACGTGTACACTCCTACTGTACAACCTGAAACTCCTTTACCAGTTTAAGTTCATGTCCATGGCGGCGCTTATTTATTCGGATCAGGAGATGTAGATCTATACGGTCCTGACTTCTTTATTTCTGGAACGGTAGGTATGACGCTGGACTACAGATTAGCAACTTTGGGCTTTCTTGGTTTTGGTAACTGCGAAATATCCGGTACCGCGAGATTGAGAGACCACGTAGTACTAGCACTGAAATGGGTACAAAAAAGTATTTTTAAAGGTGACTCTGCGGGTGCAACTTTAGTTGGTTACCACATGGTTTCACCAATATCCAAAGGTTTGTTCCAAAGGGCTATAGAAGTCAATGGTTCACCATTTCATGATGATAATTGATGAATATTGGTTTTGAACCCCAATGAAGGGTACTCATACTTGCTCAAACACTCACTGCTCTTCTTAAGTATTTGCAAAGCATTGATGTAGCTCAATTAATATATATATCTCCAATTCTTCACCTGTTGTTGAAAAGGAATGTCCTTTTCAACAACAGGTGAAAAATTTCTATGGCGCTGCATGTGAGCCGTACGGAATAGCTGGTGCCGCACATTTCTAAGATGTTTTCGACGTTGCTTACCCTCGATTGTTGTTTATAATAACCGAGTGCAACTGGGCTATGATACATTAGTAATACTTTTTCAGTTTTTGTACTTTATGTAAATGTATAAGCGTCTTAGGAAATGTCATAAGATATTCAATTATGTTTGTATAAATTAAAGCATACGATGTGTTTAATAACAAATATGTAACAATGCTTAAAAATGTAGTTGACTCTAATATTATCAAGAATAGAGCATACTATCTCTCTCTATCATTCTCACTGTATCTTTCTCTGTTTCAGTCTCTCTCTCTCTCATTTTAACGTAATTATAAAATTTGAAATATATAATATAATTTAATAATTTACATAAATCCCACGTTGAATCTTCTTTCTGGCGGAGATATAACACCTCCAGCCTGGCCTACGTAAACTTCGGCGAGAGCATGACGGTAAACTACACTGCTAATTAGGCTGATTTTCAGTTTTGAAAATTTCTTTATAAATAATTCAGAGAACAATTTTGAAACATCTTGAAACCTTGCATAATTAATCCTATACAAAATTATTAAACTTGTCAAATTAAAATATTCAACTTTTTGTCAGCCTATTTATAAAACAAAATTTTCAAGGAATAAAATTTAATATATTTCTTGAAAATTTTGTTAAAAATAAATATACAACAACATTATTAAAATATATATTTCATTGGAGATGAACAATTGGACAGTTAATAAACATTATTATTATTATATTTATTAAACACAGCTAAATTATACACACCACCTAATTAATCACCAAGGCACAATAATAAAATAAAAACTTTATTTACCTTTTAGGTCAGGGGTCCCTTTGGCTGCTTCTGGGTCCATAATTAGAAATGGAATATTAGGTACATATTATTAAACAGTCACCATTTGAATAAGTTGGACTTCGGGAATTGGTTTTAATGTAGCTTCGCGATTACATTATCTTGAAATCGCGAAGCTACGACAAAAACAAGATTCGCGCATCACGTACCAACAAACATAGCTATTTAAATAAGAGCTTCTAACCACAGCGAACCTCTACTATGTTATACGTTACGATGACCTAAAATAAAATGAGAATTGGCCTAGAGTATGATAAGTAAACATAAATAAATGTGACACACAATACGCGTACGGGAAATGTTTATATAATTCACGACCTGTTTTCATTTGCCGTTAATGTTTTATAGAAGTGGACAAAATTTTCCATGAATCACTCGAAGCTCCAGTGCGTAGGACGTACAGGCGTGTTTCGATAATTCCACATATATAGGTAAACATTACGGGGCTGTATGATATGCCAAACAAAACAATTAAAGCTGACCCGGTTATGGGATTGCTGGATTACAGATACTGATTGATGATGAAAATAAAATGAGTTTTGTAAACGTATAGATCGGTGTTTGTAAAAATATTGTAGTAGATATGGTTATTAAATAATTTAAATGATCAATTGTCGCTCAAACGTTGGACCGTTGTACTAAACACTTACCCTGTGAAAATACTACCTATGTAGCCGACCCGTGCCCATCATTGGGCGTTAAGCTCCCGCGTTTCGTCGACATGATTTACAAATACTGTTATTTTGAACTGAATGTTCTGTTAAAAATATGGTTAATCTGTTAGTGATGTGTTATATATGTGTTAGTGCGTATATGTTTATACATTTTAAAATCTGTTGGCAATATATCTAGTGCTACTTTTCCTCCAAGTAGATTCTCCCCATAAGCTTTAAACGTTAGTGATAGGTACCTACAAATTGTCTTTGTCGCTCGTGTGTCGTCTTTTTTTCCGTGCCGAAACCACCTTCACTGGCATATCGGACTCGAATTGACTAAAATTACACGCCGTCACGGTCGGTACTAGAAGCCGAGGTACCCTAGGAAGGAAAACCCTGGAACTCCGACGTACCTCGATCCACCCACGGTTAGTAGATAGCCCTCCTGCGTGATAACCCCGATGTTTCCGTTGCTGTCTCCAAAAGGTGGGGCGCGAGACCTGCTAAACGCGCCTCCCCCTATTCTTTTCATGGGTGTCGCAAGAGACGACTAGAGAAGCAAACAACGCAACATCCCTCGTTGCAAAGAGAAGAGAAAGTTGAAACAAAACCTATGTGAACAAGTCAGACCTGCGTGGCTTAGGAAGCTAAAACTTCCTCCTTATAGAAAAAAACCATGTTTAGTAGTGGACTGTTGACGACTGTACTTATGATCTCCTAATTAATTCGGTGACTGTTTACAGCTGGGGTTTCAGGGATTACCTTTCTAGTTTGCACATAGTATCACTACTACTAGTACCGAAGACGACATGCTTTTTATCCGTGGGATTCCCGCACGGATAATAAATAATAAAAATCGTGTCCGTTTACAAAAATAATATGCAGTCTAAAGATATAGTGCATTTAATTAACATTTTTAGTTATATTAAAAGAGCTTATAGTTTGTATAAGTACTCGTATTTGTATATAATATATACTAACTGTATCCGGCATAAGTTGATAGGAATATATAAGTATGAAAATTATAATTAATCTTAAGATATCACGATCTAAATTCAATCTCCAAGTTAAGAAACGAGGCAGCTTCAAAAGCGACAATCTACTTCGCGTTCATGTCACAATATAATTTGTTTCGTGGGCGTTTGCTTCAAATTATAACTGTCATATTATTATATTTATATTACTTGGAAACTTGGCAAAAATGTACAGGAAAATTCATCTCGTAAAAAAGTTTTTAGCATATAAACTCTAGTATTAGTTAAAGATGTATGTGATTTGAGAAGTTTTTTTGGTTCAAAATATATTTTATTTTCTTTATAGCTTTACGCACTTCTGCACGCCGGCGGAGTTAATGCTCAAGGTATTCTGCACCAGTCTACCTTAGGGTTGTGTACAAATCTTATGAGATATTCACACATAAAATTCGTTATTACTAAAATATACATTACACAGCATTACATATAAAGGCATATATGCAAATACAACAAATACATAGATACTATAAATATAAATAATATTAATAAATATAAATAAATATTATACATGCAAATATATTTTGCATTACACGTACACTAAATTAAATAGTAGCTCACCCGTGTAAACTCGTTTGCGGCTCCTATTGGCTGTAGCATAATGTTATACAGGCTAAACAAACTTTTAAAGGGTAATAATTATTTTTAAATTATTTTTGCATAACTTTCACCTTTTACCAGCTGACGCAGTGGAAACCCTCAAAAGGCAAAAAATTCCCCCACTTTCGCAACGTTTTTTTAATTTATTGTATCGTTCATACTGTTGTAGCCGTTCACATATAGCGTATGGCGTGCCTCGATAACAAAGATATGTTAGGAACAGAACCCTTATAGGATCACTTTTTCTCAGGAACGCGTCTAGGTATCAAGCTAAAATTCATACCAGATCTACTGTCCCCTGGATCTGTGAAAAAAACAAAGTTTTAAGCTAACGCCATCAAAAGATATAGCCGTTTATGGTGAAAATTTTCTGTACTCGCAAGGGACTCAGAATCTTGAAATTTTGTATGAAGTAATTTCTTATAGCTCAGTTAAAGGGAAAATTGCGAAAATCATTAATTTTTATTATATACCTGCAAGCTTGTACGAAACCCTCAGTGCCTGTCTGACTCGCGCTTGGCTGGTTTTTCTTTCTTGAAAAATGATATTTGATGTTACTCTTTTTTGTCTAATAAGACACTTCCCGCAATAGAAATATATCCTGTGTTGCGAGAGCCATAGCATACATGAAAAGAACAAAATTAAACCCAGATTAAAGTAACAATTTGTGGATTACACAAAGTGTTATCCTATAAGATATTTAGATCCATATAACTAAGCGTGTGAGTGCTTGAACCACTACGTTAAGTAAATTCAAATAATAAGAACATTAAAGTTCTGATTTGATTTTCAGTTATTAGAATTTTGTTCCAGTAACTTTGCTAATAAATTGATACTCAAAGTTCCTTTTGCTAAAGCGGAAAAGTAATTAGGAGCAGTACCAGCCATCGTTTTAAACAAAGTTTAGCACTTATTGTTTCACCGGCGTTCGGTCGACGTAATGAGCTCAAGAAGCAACCAACTTGTACATTTTGTTTCTTTCAAATTCATAATTACTGTAACAATTTATGATAGTCCTAGATTTATACGTCATACTTGTTCAGTCTGGAAAGAAATAAGTTTATACTCATGCAATTCACAGATACCGTAATAGACGTAGAAGAATATATACATTATCTACAGCAAGAATATATACATAAAAGTTTACATTCGTTTGTTGATTAACTCTGCCATTCTATAACTTAATCTGCTTGTAAGTCTGAGTTCCTTACTATTTTTGTTTATTTACGCACAAACTTAGTACAGCCTAAGTATATTTTCTAAGTTAAACTGGTGAAATTTAACAAAGTACGTGACACTTCATTTAGTTTGTACTGTCGTTGGTTACCTTCGGTGATTGTTTATAATCACCGAGTGCAACTGGGCTATGATACATTAGTAATACTTTTTCGGTTTTTGTACTTTATGTAAATATATAAGCGTCTCAGGAAATGTCATAAGATATTCAATTATGTTTGTATAAATTAAACACAAAAATGTGGTTGACTCTAATATTATCATAAATAGAGCATACTTTCTCTCTCTATCATTCTCACTCTATCTTTCTCTGTTTCAGTCTCTCTCTCTCTCATTTTAATGTAATTAGAAAATTTGAAATTATAATATAATTTAATAATTTACAGAAATCCCACGTTTGAATCTTCTTTCTAGCGGAGATATAACACCTCCAGCCTGGCCTACGTAAACTACGGCGAGGGCATGACGGTAAACAACACTACTAATTAGGCTGATTTTCAGTTTTGAAAATCTCTTTATAAATAATTCAGTGAACAATTTTGAAACATCTTGAAACTTTTCATAATTAATCCTATACAAAATTATTAAACTTGTCAAATTAAAATATTCAACTTTTTGTCAGCCTATTTATAAAACAAAACTTTTAAGGAATAAAATTTAATATATTTCTTGAAAATTTTGTTAAAAATAAATATATAATAACATCATTAAAATATATACTTTCATTGGAGATGAACAATTAACACAGCTAAATTAAACACACCATCTAATTAGTCACTAAGGCACAATAATAAAATAAAAACTTTATTTACCTTTTAGGTCAGGGGTCCCTTTGGCTGCTTCTGGATTCATAATTAGAAATGGAATATTAGGTACATATTATTAAGCAGTCACCATTTCAATAAGTGGGACTTCGGGAATTGGTTTTGTTTTATAATAATTGGTTTTATACATTATCTAGAAATCGCGAAGCTACGACAAAAACAAGATTCGCGCATCACGTACCAACAAACATAGCTATTTAAAAAAGAGCTTCTAAACACTTTTCGGGATTCTCTTTCCGGGTAAAATGCGTGATAATTAATGTTTAAAAATAATATTCCACTGTTTTCAGAGTTGAAATATAATAATTCTGACAATATACGTATATAATTTAAGCGTGTGCGTAATGAAATGAATACTAGCCCAGGTGACATACATTATATGAATGTTATCAAATATATACGTAGTCGGGTTACAGTTTACTAGAGGTTTCACGTAATTTTCAAAGTGTTGCGAAAGAAGGAGTGACATGTATGCATGTATGTAAAATTCTTTGGCACGCCCTAGAACCTAAACGGCTTGTCGTATTTTTATTTGAATAATGTCAATAGATTCATCTTAGTCGTGAGAGTATCACTGTATACATCAGAATTTAAAAATCAAATTAAAGACTTTGAGCCAAAAAGTAGTTACAAAAAAAGATATTAAAAACATATATCGAGTACGGTATCAAAATAATGAATTTTTATCGGCGATTACAAATATAAAATATATATAACTTATATGTTTAATATATGATATTGACGCAATCGAGTTTTAGCTTTTTAATAGTTCGTTACTTGTTTATTTCTTGTAATTTGTTGATGACTACCCCAATTAAGGTTTCATGTAAACAAAATGTTCCTGGATGACCGTGCACTGCTCGGTATTTTTTTTTAGTGTCCAAAATGAGTCCTAGGTCGATTTATCGCCTCCGAACCCCCTTCATACTAAACTTCATGAAAAGTGTTAGAGCCTTTTGCGAGAATCGCTTGTTTAAAGATATTAAAATTTAAAAGTAAAATATATATTTAGAATTTTGACATCATTCAAATCGATGCTTTCTGCATTTTATTGGAAAACAATTGATACGGCTATACATCAACATGTTCACTAAAGTAAATGTTCACTTTTAATAGTGTACACACATTCTAAGTTCGTAAGAAATCTCCAGAAAAGAATTTCTTAGTAAAATGGTTTTGCATAGAATTGGTAACTATTGTATCAAACTCATATCGTATATGTGAAGCACAAGTAAATTTTTTTATCTCCGGCGTCTGCACAATACGGCTTGTAACCTTGCAGCCTATAACTTTGGTTAAATAACGCGGTGCAAGCTGAACCAAGTTTGCAGTTCAATCAACAACTTTGTATTCGTACAAATTCTACTAGGAAAGCAGAAAGAATTTTTTTTTAATTTATTTATGAAAGTGCTTTTCATCGAGCAATCATATTTAAGCAATCCCTATTTTTCTTGTACAAAAGCTGCATTAAGAATAAAAATTGTAAGTCTTCCGTAAATCAGCTCTGCCCAGAATTAAGCAGAAATTCAGTATTGCAGTAAGCCGCATTTCGCTAAAAATCGGTTTAACTTTCCATTGCGATGTCAGAGGAATTAAAAATAGTATTTCAATATTTACATTCTCATGTATAGGCATTAATATCTGTCTATATGATAACATAGAGTATGTAAATCTTCATTTGGCGATAAATTAACGTATTTAGAAACTCTGGAGTTGAGATACTAAAATTATTTAACACAGTTTCCTCTTTTTAACTGACTTCAAAATTACGAGAATACTCTCTATACGTCGGTATCTTTTATCTCAAACAGAAATTTTCAAAATGCTCATATTAATGACACCGTTCAAATTCAATTGCAAAAAACATTAAGTTAAACTATACCAAAAATAAAAAGTAGAAACACACAAATTTCTCAACTAGATATTAAAGTAAACAGCATCGAGTCTTTACTGGGTTAAGGGATATGTAAACAAGGTCAAAGATAAGCAATCAACCGGGTCAACAGCTATAACTAACCGGATAAGCAGTTAGTAACCGGATAAAACTTGCTGTCTATTCAACTACTAGTACCGGGTAAACAAATTCAAGTTGATGTTGAGTTTTAAAGGCACTCTACTGTGAGGCAAAATAAATTTCTTGTTTGCATAGGGCTGAATATTCTTATGACCTCTTTGGCGCAGTGGTTGGGGAAATAATTGTAATATATTTTTGTACATGAATTCACTTTGTCTACCGCAAGTTATAAATCTGGAGTATAAACTCAATCCATGGGTTTTATTTAGTAAGCGTTTGACGTATTATATATATATATAGCGGCGCTCATAGCCCAGTTGCACTCGGTGATTAGAAACAATCATCGAGGGTAAGCAACGATGGCGCGGTCAGTACCTGGATGGGTGACCGCTGGTGGCACGTTACCATGAGCGTCTCCGTGATTCTGAGGACACGTTAAGCAGTCGGTCCCGGTTGTTATCATACGATAACAGTCGTGAAGCTTAGTTGGAGGCCTTCAGGCGGCTTAAAAACATTTAACGGAAAGATTTACGTAGCCCCAACGTATTCTTGCCAGTCCCCAACCGGCACTTGACCAGCGTGGGGACGTATGGCCTTAACCCTCTCCTGAGAGGAGACCCGAGCCCAGCAGTGGGACATTATGGGTTGTTGTTTTTTTTGTTTGTTTGACGTATTGACTCGTATATTAGTTTTTGTGAAAATATTATATCTTGAAATTGTGACTAAAGATTGCACTAAGTGCTTTGGATATATTTTAGTAAAAAACACGTTTTTAAAAATTTAAAAGAACAATCTATAAAACGACTAGCTTTGACCTGCGGCCCCGCCTGGGACTATCTCGGCTATCGCTGTGAAGAGCGACCTATGTGATTGGTGTGATTTAAAATATCTCCATGCCAAATTTTATTGGAATCGTTACTGCGGTTTAGTTTTAAAAGAGTAACATACATACAGAGAGATACTTCGAACTTAAGAAATTAGTATGAAGGATAGCTATTCCCAAACTATGGGTATATATTTTATGGGTATATATATATATATATATATATATATATATTTAATACATACATATTTATTTTTAAAGCACATCCGCTTCAGAAATATATATTCAGTGTTGCGGGGGACTTTAGAAATATATATGAAACGAACACAAAGATAAGATAAATTTATTTGAATAAAAGATGTGTTAACAAGATGTTATAGTATATAATATTTTACAGTACAGTACTTAAAAACATGTTTTCCTGAAACTGGCATACAATTTTTTTTATAATTATAAAAATGTTATGTCGTCATAATACATTAATTTCAAATATTAAATAAAAGTAATTTAAAAAAATACACACACAAAACATTACAAGGCGTCATTCGAGGAACACCCAGTCTCAGAACAACAATTTGTAGATCACACAAAGTGTTGTCCAATGAAGTCTTTGAATCCACAACACTTAACGAAGTGGAAAGCCAAATGTGCAGTCAAAAATCTAATATTTATACAAAGAACCATTATACACCGATTGTGAATCGAACCTTGGAATCCAAAGTAGATCCCAATGAACTCTACCAACGTGCTCATCTTTTAACAAGATATTAAATGAAAAGTAATATAGTCAGTTATTTAATTACAAAACAAACTTTAATGATAGTAAGCTTTAGCGCTGGAAGTAACTTCAAAAGAAAGCAAATATAATTAATTGTGAGTCGGTCAGGTCTAGCGGTAAACTCGATCAACTCAAGCTCACCTGAAAAGCGCCTGTCCGAAGAGATAGGCCTTTGAAGTAACCTTTTTGTGTTTGCATGGTATTGAATACATAATTCTACATCACATTTTAGGAAAGGTTTTAGTGCATTGTAGTTATTAAGAATGCAAATATTCAGGCGTTGGCAAAAGAAAAAGAATTAAAATTCATGAAATTAAATTAAATGTTGTCATCTTGCCGTTTTCTACTGTACAGAGTATAATGGATTCGATTTCTACATGAGACAAAATTTTGTATGACTCAGAGATTTCTGAGGTTGTTATCATACGATAACAGTCGTGAAGCTTAGTTGGATGCCTTCGGGTGGCTTAAAAACATCCAACAGCAAGATGACGTAGCCTCAGCGTTGTCTTGCCAGTCCCCAACGTGCACTGGGCCAGCGTGGGGACGTATGGCCTTAACTCTCTCCTGAGAGGAGACCCGAGCCCAGTAGTGGGACGTTATACGTTGTTGATTTCAAACCTGACAGTTACTGCAGATATTACTCGATCAGTATTAATTGATCAAATCATCTGTTCGATAAAAAAGAACAATATGAAAGTTGGTTTATCTATTAGAAGGTATAATTTCATGAAAATATATATATAGTAACAAAGACGGAAGCATACATTAATGTAACATATGAAAGTTTCAACATTTCAATATGTTGCACAACGCTCATCCAAACACCACTTATTTGCGATAATCCAAAGAACTGAACTTGTAAAATCAAAGAATAATGTATTGATTTTATAACGAACGTTACCTGGAACCTGCTACTTGTAATACTTGAATTTTCCAGAACGATATTGTATAATGGAGTACAAGGGTAGAATAAGAAATGAAGTGTTCTCGCCGAAGAGCCCTCAGCTACTTGCTTTAAGTCTAAGATCAAGTTTAAAGATAAATCTCCCAGGTTTAACTTTACTTTACTCCTGAGAAACTTTCACCTGTGAGTTTGAGAGTTTGTTTACTTTATGCAGAAGTAGGTATACGTATAATATATGCTACTGCTTTAATAATAATAATAAATATTTCGGACATCTAATACTCAACGCCACCGCCATTAGTTCGGTACTAGACAACTGATTTAAACGTATACTTTTTTAGAAATATGTCTATAAACTTCTAAAGCAAGTTATTTGCAGATCATACAAACATTAGGTACGACGTAGGAGTTAACCCGAGACAGCAATCGAGGCAGTCAAAATAAATGAAATGAATATTGAGGTATAATAAAAACCAGCTTGAGGTAAGCTGAGTTCTGCGGGTTGGTCTAAGAATCGGCTAACATCCATTTTTTGCACCTTTTAATTCTTTGGCAAAAAAACGTTTGACGGTTCAGCTTGTATTAATATAAAACTCTTATTAATAAAGATGTAAACAAAATTTCTTAGAAAACGATTGTTATCAATGAGCAATTAGTACACTTAGTAATGGTCGAATTAAGTCCTCTAAGTGACTCCTAAATTATTAAAAATACTAAAACACTCAAATAACTCTTTAAATAAAGTCTTTTCTTAGTCTATTTTTGGCACATAAATGTCTTTATTATTACGATGAAAAATATCCTCTCCGAAGAAAAATATTTTTAAGGGTTTCATATTGTACCGAAGCCAAAATAAGTCCGGAAACTTTATCTCTTTGTATACGGAGGATAAAACTCGTATAACATAAAGCCGAGTAATTATTTTATAAAATAACTTGCAATTTTTATTCTTAAGTTAATTTTGGTGTATTATTCCCCAAAAAAGAGTTCAACTTCCGATCACCGAAGTTCATGTAGTGACGGACTAAGAATACAGACTATACACCATCCTTATTCAACTTAAGGGAAAAGGCAACTAAAGAAAGACGAAGCAGGACAACATTACTGCAAAAAAAATAGGACGCCTTGAAAGAAAACCATCCGGCCAGCTTGGTACAGCAGACTAAAGATGCAATGGCCTCCGTCTAGGCGATATGATAATGCTGAACTGAGGCTTAAAAGTAATCGTGAGAGAATGTTGTTTCATCGATCGAAGTGAGCACCAGGGCCTCACAGACAAGCAATGCCCAAAAATATTTTAATGCATTTTCACTGAGCGAGTTAATTTAACCCTGGTTCTAACCGTCGCTTACCAGGAGGCATCTACGGTCAGGGAATTTATTTTACTTATTTTCCCGTAAAATTTTCAGTACACCTTCGTTAGTTACTACTAACACACAAATATGCAGGTAATGCTAATAAAACTGTGTCAAAAGGAACTTTTTGATCTCTGTAATACAAATGTTACGTGGGTTGACGATGAGTACCGTCAGAATGAAACTCGGACATCTCCGAAATGCACGCGTGACCTTATAACAGTTGACATTAAAATATTGGGAGTAAATAGAAAAGTGTAAGTGCAAGAAAACATTAAATTTAATATCAACTTACATACTCGTTACACTATCACTCTAGAATCATGAAGCCAGAAATTTATATTTTATTTACTTCTTCGCGTTCAAACGGCTGAAGCAATTATGATAAAATAAAATCATGAATATTTTTTATGCCACAGATATTGTTTCTCTGAACAAGAAAAAGAAATAGGTTTAAACTATTATAATCCGCAAGTAACAGCGCGATTTTGAAGTCAGTTTAAAATATGACTAAAGCCGCGAGGAAAAGGTAACAATGAACAATCTGTGTCTTACATTGAAATTCCACATCAATGATATCATCAGAGAATCGTATTTTTTAATATTTATTGAATGTAATTGAATAATTAACCATTTTAAAATATGACACCAGTTTTATTCTATAAATAAAATTATCTGAAGATGATAAATTCAAACTTTGAGCAATTTGTCCGCCACTAGCCTCGTCCTGAAATTTCGTTTGCATTTTATTGCTATTCCAAACGGTCTTAACGTTACGGTAAATGTCCTAAACATCCTTATAAATGGAGCTATTAAATTCAAAAGAAGTTGTTCAAATCCGACTAGCCCAATTATAGATATCCGATTATACAGAGATAAGCAAAATAATTCAGAAACAATCTTTAAATTAAAAATCTATTTCAGTTTTTTCTAGAAACTTATATGTATATTTAACTAGCTGATACGGAGAACTTCTTATTGGCATATTTTTCTCTCAGTAGTGTACACAGCCGCAGATAAGAAAATCATTCCGCTTATCTTTTAATTTTCTTCTATACAAACCTTGTTCCAACAATAATGAACACATATAAAAATAATTATCCAATTCGGTGCAGTCGATCGGAAGTTATGCGCGTACATACATTTCGGCGATTTATTTTTATTTATATAGATTAAAGGGATAATAATTATAATGATAATGACTACAGAAAACTAACACTACTCACATTATTTATTAGTTTGATATTTATTTATAGTTAATCGGTCAAGATAGAATACATATCTAAATTATAAATACAACAAAACAGATGTACTTACTCCTTATATGAATTCCATCGGCATCGTTACCAATCAATAAAAAAAGTTCACTCTTAAATGTAATAAACCAATGAAGTTGTCTTAAAAACACTTACAGATTGGTCTAAATAATTAAAATTTTAAGCCAAATGTTCATACAAATAATTGAACAAATATTCGTCACAATAGCACTCTGCACTAAATAAACTATGAGCCCGAATAGACTACTCGCAATTTTGAGTTCGCGTTCGTAGCTCCGTAGACGACGTCCGTAGCAGACGGTCTCCGTAGAGGCACTAACCACACCATACTGTGAAGCTACGACGCGCTGTCCGTTCACTTACTATAATGATAACCAAACAAATTTTATAACCAGTAATCATTATTCTGTTTTTATAACAAGAACTTTGGAAAGATTATATAAACAAGCCTATTTGCATAGACGGAACATGGAAAAAGTTTGGATAATTGTAGCTCCTCAGCACCTCCGCCTTAATACAAAGAAAAGACGGTGAAACACGCGTCACAATTGTCTCGGGTTCGATTCTGGAGTAGGACCAAATGTTTGTATAATCTGCAAATATGAGTTTCGAAGTTAGGATGTTTTTCATGTATAATAACTATTGTTATAAGTAACGATTCCAACCTCATGTAAAATATATTATAACTTTAATAATGAAGTAAATGGTTGATTCATATTAAATAATATTAATATCTTGGCGCCTTCGGCTTGTCAGCTTTTGGCGCTACTTACAAACATTGTTAATGACGTCTGTACTCTTTTTATACAGTGGTACTTCTGGAGTAATTAATCTTTAATGTTACATAATGTTGTATTATTAAATAATAATTGTGTGTTAATAATCATTAGAATAATTATGATAAAAATGTTCAACATTATCTACTGCAGATCAGATGTTATAAACTGCCATGGGTTGAAGTAATGCGGGTACATTCATATTCTGGCCGTTTTACTTGATGCGCATTAGAGAATATTATAAGTTTGTTCTAATATAATGTATTGTTGTGCCGCCATCTTGACAACGCGCGTTTCAGTATGTATTTATAAAAAAAAGTATAATATGTATTTATATCAGATGTTTAGTACCCATGACACAAGTTCTGCTTAGCTTGGGATTAGATGGCGTTGTGTTTTAAATGTTCGAAATATTTGGATTAAAATAAGATTTATTAATATGTTCTCGTTCTTTATTTTTTTGTACCAATGAGTAGTCTCATTGGTACAAAAAATTTAATTATTTTTATATCATTGTTATGATAGAATAATTGCACAGATAGCGCATTAGTTTGAGAGGTCGCGCGCCACCTCCTACTTACTCATTTCAATGTTGCGAGTTCGATCCCAACATGGAGCAATTCAAATGCAAATTATTTATTTCAGAAGTATTAATACGTCCATATTTTGTTAGTTAAAGAATGACGCAACCTAGTGTTAGTATTATTATTTATAGAAAATTTTTAATTATAAAATATAAATATTCTGTTCCTGTGTATGTGACGATTTTAATATTTTTTTAAGTCTATTACTGAGAATTTGAGAAAGGGTAAGAAAAAAAAAATTATTTAACGGCGTTATCTGCGGGTGAAGTTATACTGCGATTAACATCGCGGAGCTCATCTAGTATATAAATAAAAAAAATATTATTACGGTCATATAATATGGTTATACAAAGAACGATCTAAACTAGAATACCCTCTTCATAATCAAATATTTTTATCTTCAGATACATATATATATAAGTTTTACTATAACACATGCACATGTAACTATCCCACGAATGAAATACGAAAATTCTAGAGGATCTGCGGCTGTCTTCGTAAGCTCAGACCATAAATTAGTCTTAGCAAAACCTTTTAACAGGTACCCTAATAAATATCTGAGAATAAAAATTTTTTCTTACTTTTATACTTGTATTTTCTGATATTTGGTAACCACTTGATAGCGACCTACCCTGGTTCCGCACGGTTGTAAGAAAGTCATTTTTGAGCATCTCTATTACGTTCCATTATTTAAATAATTTTGTATACAATCGAACAATACATACATGCGGGTTTTATACGTTTATTGCACAAATGTATTGCAGATGTAGTTGGCTGGTAGGTAGTTTGGTTTAAATAAAACATTCTACACTCACGGGTTATTTGTTTACTGCCACTAAACAATATGTACAGCACAATCAGATAAAGCGAAGACACAGAAGGAGTATAGACAGACTGGAAGCAGAATACAAATTAAGCGATTGAGAGGAAATATATTTCCCCGGGGCAGGGCCTGATTAGGCGTCGATTCGAGGAGGAACTAAAATCATCGCTAAAAATCGGCTAAGGGGTGGTTTTTAATAGAAACATCATTCCTGGCTTCTGCATTTTCGAGGAGCTGGAATTCTGAGGATTTTCCAACCCGTCAACAAAAAAGACATTAAAAATCTGCAACTAAGGAGTGAAAAGTGCTTCGTCCGACCTTTAAAAACGTTCTTTTGTTAAGGTTAGTAAGTATTGACATTTTTTTACGTGCGTATACCTCCTCTGGCTTTCACCCCACCGGGGTTTACGGCGGGGCGGTGTATCGGAATCGAACCGACTAAAACCACACGGTGTGCCACTCACCGCCTGAGACAGGAGAAATCCGGGAACCGCTTTCTTACACCATACGGGAGTAAGTATTGACCTCCCTTAAGGAGTGAGTGAGCGATATACAGGCAGTCGCGTAACCTGTTTTATTTTTATGCTATATAAAGCCGCCAAAATATTGATTTGTAAGTGTAAAATAAAATGTAATAACTAAAGCTAGTAATGCATTTTAAAACTAAAACATTTAATTTTCGAATGTCTTATTACTATTGGTTTGCAGAAGGTTTCTAATAAAGATTTAGAAAGAGGCTACTAGGACTAATGGCCTCAAATTTCTCAATAACTCATCATTATGTTCACAATTTAAAGGGCCATTTTATTTTGGATACACGGCAATGTGTAATATTGTGGATCTGGGTTATGTATAGGATTCTATCTAGTGTCTGGTTCTTCAGTCATCCAGTTTCCTATGTGAGAAATATACTAAATACTTACATTTAATTTGACAGATTAGTTGGCTTAGTAGTTTTGTCACACCAATTTGTTCTGCGCCAAGTGTTGTGGGTTTAAATATCACATGTGTGTGATCTACAAATTGTTATTCTGAGTCTAGGTGTTCTCTATGTCCGTTTCATGCGTGTTTGTAAAGTCCTCCGCGATACATGATGTATAATTCTTAACACAGGGGTTGTCTCTCAATTTAACTTAAATAATTCGACAGATAAATAAGACCCAGACAAAACAAAATATCCGTGCTCATCACAAAATTATTTGACCTAAACGGGAATTGAACCCGTACCGTAGTAACCACCGCGTTAGCAGTGATTTTATTAGTTTTGTTGTAAATTAAAGATCTGCCATAATACACGTTAATGCTATGAAAATTACTATTCCCAGTGGGATGCGAAAGAAAAGAGTGTCCCGAGACATCACTCGGACACTGAGCCGAAGACATAAATAATAACCTGTACGTAAAGTGCGTGCAATTTACTTGAGTGCTTAAATAAATAGCGTCTATCTAGTGGGCAATAAGGTATAGAATAGCATGTGCGTTACGAAAAAAGTGATACTTCATGCTATGTACATAAATGATGAAAAGTACAGAATTATCTATCTTATAATATATAATCATCATCAAAAACTTTAAAACAATACCCGTCTACGTAAAAACGTTTGATAGACTTTATGTAAAAAAAGTTTATTAAAATCTGTTAAATAGTTCGGGCCTTAAGATGAAACATACATATACTTACTGCCAAAAATATTAGCTATCGTTTAGGCTTCGATGTAGTCGAGTAAAAAAATCACCAAGCAGAATCGTGCAGGAAAGGTTCTGTACCATTATCTAAACGAAATGTTAACTAAATCGAGCAAAAACGAACAAAAATATCACACACACTTATAAGGGCGCCCCCGTTAATAAATATTAACGGAGGCGCCCTTATAAGTGTGTGTGATATTCACTTTTTTAGTATTTGTTGTTACAGCGGCAACCGAAATACGTTCATGATGTTCATACGGCTCATGAAATACATACTGGTGACTGACTGACGGACAGACAAAAGATCAGCGAAGTCTTAGTAATAGGGCCCCTTTTTTCTATTTGGGTACGGAATCCTAAAAGCATCTCCTCAAAAATTATTTGTTGAGTATCATTGATATAAATAGCTGGTTTCTGTAATCCCAACTATGTTCACTAATATTATAAGTGCAATATAAGTTTATTTGTTTGATACGTTCTAATGCCCAAACTACTAAAACGACTATAAAAACTCTTGCACTAATGCAAAGCTACATTATTAGCTAGTAACACAAAAAAAAGTAATGAAAAATATAAAAATTCGCACAAAAACACCTAAAAAACCACGTCCTGCTTATCTACCCCCTAAATTTAAAGGGAAAAACTCTAAGTTGGTAAAGCTATAGTAACATAAAGGTCTTTTTAAGCGACTGATACTTTCACAGCAGCTGATAACAACAACTAATTATAAACCTAAAAGTAACTCTTTTGCTTAGGCTTTCATTCTTAACCATCAAAATAGGTCAAAATGAGGGAAAAGGGATGTGAAAAGATCCAAAGACCATAGCTCGTTGCGCTGGGCAACTTACTCCACTCTTCATGCTGCAGAATACTTCCAAAGGTCGAGGATTTTCAAGAGGTCACTACCCTCAGAATTGAGGAGAGCGACACAAGGAGATTAAAATGAAATTTAACATCAAGATAAATCAGTTATTTGTATACACGCAGGCGTAGACGGGGTCAAAAACTATTTTAGTTAGCTTATAAAATGAAACACGAGCAATGTTATAATGTAATTAAAATGAAATATTGGCTGAATTTCATTTATTTGAACGAGCCACTTGAGACATGTAATTATGAACAAGCTCTTCGTATTATTCGACATTTTCTTTTAATAAAATCCTAATTGGTTATTATACAGAGTGTCAATTGCCTTATAAGTAATAAAAATATTAGTCTAATTGCACCTCTTTACAAATTATAATAAGTCTACATGTATATTTTATGACTAAAAAAAGTTTTAGGTTTGTAAGCACATTTTGTTCGAATTGATTGTATATATATGAGTATTGATATTTTCCTTCTGTACTTTTTCTTGTATCGATCTAATGTTTATACGTCATTTTTACTTCATAAATATTTTTGAATTTTAAAGGTAGATTTCAGCACAAACGGGCCGGCTTGACCGGGACGATGCTATCCTCTTACAAAAATACCAACCTAAAATGTCCATGTTAGTGCTGCCAAGTTACGTTGATGAGTGTAAGACTGGAGTCCCAATGATGTAGCAGGATTTCAATGGACCTCCATAGTGCCAGTCATCATGTTGCATTGTTGCACTGTCTGCATTCGCAATGAGTACGGTGGAAACTACTCTTGGATTCTGCTCATGCTTTTCGTCGGACAGAGTAGAATCGCTTTGGCAGGTTCATATATAAGAAAATGTGTGCGTGTACTAGTGTACACACGTAAGAAGTGAAACTTCTTTATGGCCTTATTTTTCGAAAAATGATCTACATGCAACTTTCCAGAAATTGGTTAAATAAAGTTAAATTAGATAAAGTTTAAACAAAAGGATTTTATACATTGACCGATAGTTACAATCAGAAACTGAGGTTAACATTAAATATCTTAAATTTTAAAAAATAAATACCACAATCCCTCCTCAAGTATTAGAAAAAGAGATATAATTACTTCCTTTTGTTAAAAATCCACTGGAATTAGAATTAAAATAAAGCCTTTGATTTTGTTGATCACTTTAGTATTGATATATTATTTATCACGTCGCTATTGCGTTTCAGAAATAAATAAGGGTGCAAGAAAAAAACGTGGCTTGACCCTCTCATGATTCTGGGTGACTGGAAGGGGACTGCACGTGTATTTTTGAACGGTAAAGTTTGGTGGTGGGAGTAAGTCCGCTTAAGCGACATGCTATCCCTACTCCGTTGGAGACAGTGAAAGTACTCTTCGTCTGAAACTGAAAAAAACTTTATTTTCACAAGTGCAGAAAAGCCTCTTCATCACATGGAATAAGTCTGCTCTTTGCTTAGCTTACAACACTTTTTCACTTATCGAGTGAGAATGATTACCGAACTTACCCACAATACGTACGATTTAATTTTCAAGTACAAAATCATTTTATTAAAATCAAACTTAATGCATAGAAATATGTATCTTAGCATGTAAGCAACTTGCACAAAATGTGAGTTTTATTCATTTTCATTTAAGTTCTTTAGTAAAAAGCGCATTCAGAACCAGTCACACGTACATTTGCCCTCAGGATATCTGCGTGTTCAAAGACTTTTTAAATATAAACTTTTATTGAGTGCACTAGTTAGAAGCCAATAAATATAGATCAAAACACGATAGTAAATGAGTTGAAGTAAAAACCGCAGGCGCGTGGTACGTTAGTTCCGCAGAGACTCGTTAACTTCACGTGCGCAAAAGTATAAGTTAAACATAGTGTTTAAATGAGTGCCTACGTTTTCATACGCCAAAAATTACCAGTGTTTGTAACGTGAAACATTAGGTACTTCCCACGTTCTCTCCTATATCTGATATTATTAAACAAATCATGCCTCTGGCTATAAACGCCGTTACTTAAACATATTTTGGGCGTTTTGTGTGTACCTAAAACGAAAATAAAGCTTGTTCATTTATTTCAACGTAAAATCTAGTTTATTTATTATTTTTTTATTGTACATGCATTTCAATAATTACACCACTAGGAAATTACTTCTACAATGGCGAGGGGAAGGATTCCAGCTTTCGATTGCTCAGTACACAAAAGAAAAACTGAATCGGTTAATTGGAAAACATATATCTACCAGTCTAAAGTGGTCACTTCCAAGACCAGCACGTGTGGTCGTACTGAAGAAGGCAGAATATGGTACCAGTTGGTTTGTAGCAAAAGAAAAAGGTAACCACCACGGGTAAAGGACACCTGAGCTCGAGAGTTATTACGCTTCTCGGTGAGAACCTGGTCTCCCTCAATCAAGACGAGCCTGTCCATTTATCTCAAGGCATGGTTCTCCCAAGGTAATGCCTTATATTTTCCGTCATAGCATGAGTAATCTTCCCAAAGTTAATTAAATGGGCCTTACATAATTAGACATGTCCGTTGATGCGATATAATTATCCATTTAATTGGCTTCAAAAGGTCAACCATTATTTTTAATGGTGCACAATATAGACACTTAATGACAAATACGAGTAATATAATATAGTTTTTTATTCCATGATATTTTGTATTGATATTGGAATATACATATGTTGGAATAATATACCATGGGAGAGCCACGCTTTGGCACGAATGGGTTGGCTCGACCGGAGTAATACCAAGGCCTCACAGAAAACCGGTGTGAAATCAGTTGAGTGTTGATACCGGAGGTCTATACCCCAACCCCTCCCCCATCATAATTCATTTTTATTTAGATATAATATTATTATAATTTTGTACATAATCCTTATTTTATCTTTATCACTCAAATGTTATACAGCTAACTTTATCGTACAACTTAGTAGATGGGCATGTTTAAGCCTTGCTAGGGTGAGATTTTGTTAATTAATTTGGAAGACACGACAAATTTTATAGCTTGTCGCCGTGTAAGTTATCGTCTTAGTTAAGTAATAGCTCACCGGACGGTGTGCTCAGTTTTCCTCATTTTATTAATTTTTCTTTAATGAAAAATATTTTTTGGTATATTTTTAATCACCAAGAGAAATATTTTTTAAAATGTCCCAAGCATAAAGCATCAGTAAAGAGTAAACATACCTTTCCCCTTCTGTCAAATAAGTATAAATAGGTCTTCCAGAATATGTTTCTGAGTGTGTGAAATTGTGAATGTTTTGTTGTAATTGATATGTGCGAGTTGGTAATGAAAGGCAATTGTTTTTATATGTGAGCACAGACTGTGTATGTGTGAACATTTCCCCATAAGAAATGATAGACTATTTTACGTTGGAAAAGGGACTATGATTACTCCACTCCGGTCCGTCGGTCCGTGTTGCTCTATGGGCTCAAGTCTTCCAAAAGTTGCATTTATAAATGAAGCATTTATTCATTTCATTTATATACATTATCTTTTCAATGACTTTGGTTTTTGGAGCTTCCATCCATACTTATATTATTGATACGAAAGTAATTTTGTCTATCCTGCTTTCACGGACAAACCGCTGCTTTGATTCCAATTAAATTTGCCATGTAGATATTTTGATTGAGGAAGGACATAGGCTACTGTTCGTTGCGATAAACGACAAACACGCGAGCGGAGCCACGCGCCACAGCTAGTGTCTTTTAATTTGCATCATCATCACCTCAGTGGAAGGACGTCTACTGCTGGATAAAACAATCATTTTTTATATATAACAGTGGGCAAACGAGCAGACGTATCGCCTGATGGTAAGCGATTACCGCCGCCCATGGATATGGACTGCAACACCGAAGGTGTCACAAATGCGTTGCTGGTCTGTGCCCCCATAATTAGCGTGTCCAAATTTTAGGACATCAGAAAAAATAACGGTCCATTATATTTTATGAATAATTTAAATTAGATGAGTTATTACATGAATGTGGTCTTCAATTCCCTTCCGTATAAAATTACGTCTAAAGTAGCCCTATGAAAAAAACGAAACTCCTCATCTCTTACACAGTAAAATATTTAGTTGTATGTATCACAGCAATTGATTATATCGACGGTGGTGCACAGTCAGGGTATTAGACTGCTCTTCTCGGATGGGGGTTCGATGCCTGATTTTCAGGTTTTGTATGTTTTTTATGTAATTATATGTATATACAAAAGAGGTATAAAGTATTCTATCAGTCAATCTAGCTATCACTACTAGCTCTGTTTAGCTGAAAACTAGATGACACTGGATGTCAGATGTCTGAAATATTTATCATTATTAGTGTGAAACTGGAGGCCCAATGATTCAGACGTCTCTTAGTAGGCCATAGTGTGCGTCACCACGCAGTGTCGATGCATTATAGTTACGGCTATGTGTAGATTGATCAATAGTCTTGAATTCAGCTCATGCTTTCCATCAGGCATAGTAGATTCACTCTGATAGCCTCGTATATAAATATGTGTCTGGTAAACTCGTTGAATTGAAAACATTTCTCTCCGAACCACTTTCTTCTTTGAGTAATTTTTCACAGTCCTTTATATATTTTAGAACAATTTCCATGTTTAATAGAAACTATATTTATTCAGTACACTATTTTCTTGAGGTAAATCCAACAAAATGGTGCAATAAAATTTTCAGAGAATGCAATCATTTATCACTGGTAGCTACTTTAAACTTTATTTTCCACAAATAAGGCTAAGGTTCGCCGAAGAGCGAAGCGGGGACTTTGACGTAATAAACTCTTAAAGTGCCTCTGAGAATTTACTTATTCTATTAATGAGAAATGGGGATTATAAACCTTTGAAAACATCACGCTGTACTTCTAGGTAGCGTCTATATGGAACAGCTTATTCTATTGGCAAGGACGCACAAGGACAAGGTAAATCGGGATCATTAAAATTTTGGCCCATCTAGATTAATTTTAGTTATAACTAAATTTTAAAATAGACTCGAATAGAGAAACTTATGAAGTGTTTGACCATAAAAAACTTGAACATCTGACCTTAACTGACCACTGACACTAATACCAGACCAATATCAAGCAATCAGCTTTGAAATATGTTCCACAATTGAAACATGACAAATTTGAAATATGTGCGATCTAAAGAACTTGTAGAAATCTTAATGTAAAATATTTAGTTTTCTAAAAGTTAGTAATAATGCGAGTGGTTAGAAAGAAATACTAGATTAGGGTATACTATTCCGCTTCGCCTCATGCTAAGCGCGTCTAATATCGTACCATAAATATATTTTTCCACAACTACAAAACTATTCGCATCTGTTCGTCTAGACTCAGCTAGTTCCAAGCTAGATTATCTCTAATACTACACATAAAGAGAATCAGATGGATGGCGGACGTCTATTTCAGATGGTAGGATAAGAATGGCTGGAAATTGTGTGGTTTAATGCAGTTTGCAGCACTTGTTTTGAATTCTTTTTCTCAAAATGATATGGATTTTGTATGTCTTTTGTTAGTCCTTCATTTAATCAGGTGAATCTTCAGCTGAAGGCTGACGGTCTTTATCCGCCTCAAAGAATTTGCGAAGAGCAATGAAATAACTGCCTAACATATATCTCTTATGAGACCGTGGCGTCATCAATAAGGTATTTTTATAACCCATTTACGCTAAAGCATAGCTCTTCCACTAGTATACAGAAAATGCTACTAAATAGAATATACGAGCACTTTTACTATATATTTAACTAGTTTATATATTTGACGAGAGTTCTTGTAGTGGGTTACCGTTTTAAGAACGTTTTCAATTAAGAGTTACTCTATATTTTTCACGGTATGGGATAATTAATAGTGACGAATGCAATTTAATTAATTGGCTAATTTATGGCGCGGGTAAAATTAAACGAGAGTAAGAGTTAGGAGCTGCAGTTAATGATTAAACTCGATAATTCATCTATTTTAAAATTGCTAATTAAAAGGAAAAACTAACAGTAAAAAAAGTGCGTGCGTACAAAGTACACAGTGAAACTTCTTTGGCTAACTAATTTATCAGTCTTGTCTATATTTATACAAATCTAAAACTTTACTTCCGAGACTTAAAGGAAGGGAAAAAGGAACATATGTTAGGAATTTAACTGTCATTGAAATATTAAAAGTGTTGAAAATTAATATACATTATAAATTTAGTTTTTTTTAATTTATTTCTTCAATATTTAAACTATTCGACGCGATTTCTATAGGTATTGTTGTGACTAAAGCATTCCTACTCTGACTCCATCGCTAGTTGCTTCATGCTACGTTCACCCTGTCTTACTCTCTCTCAATCGGTCTCGATCGCTCTCTCTCTCCTTTTCGACACTTCCGTTGCATACTAGCGTGACGTTACATTTGTAAAAATTTTACCCTCATGCGCCTAAAGAAGTTTCACTTCAAAAATAACACTAATCTCTAAAACAGTCTAGTCATGTCGGTGGACGTTGCCGAAGCGCTGTCGCCAATGATTGTTAAAGGCTGTTGATGAAGATGATACTGGTTTAAATGACAGAACTTTGGACTAAGTGGGCCGTTTTGAGCAAAGTGACATCGCGACTTCACATAAAATCGGTGTTAAGAAATTCTTACGTAGACTTTTACTGAGCAAGAGAGACAGCGTACTTGTGACTCTAGGCTTGCAGGTGAATATATTCTTTATAAAAAAATAAATAATCAAAAGTGATAGGCATTCAACCAAGGCCATGAGGTAGGCATCCAATAAACAGATATACAGAAAACCCTTACTTTTTAATGGGAATTTATCCACAACGGGTACGAAATAAAACGTATGTGAGGCAATAAAATGTAACGGGAACAAATAAAATCTGCTTTATCGTACTTTGTTCATGACATAAAACTCAAATCCACGTTAACGGTAACGTTACGCTTATGTTAATCGTACGATTTGTAAGAATTTGTGTATTTAAAATTTTATCTTAAATATATTCACCAATGTATTTTATGTTTGTCTAGTTTTGTACATAGATTACTATATTGAAAATTTTTGAGAAGGTACAATTAACCACTTGTATGTTAACGGTATTTTTTTAATGTTCAATACCTGATTCGGCTTAAATTCAGGACTACTAATTTTAGTCTTAAAACATTTGTACAGATAACGTTTAAATAGTGCGAAAATATGAAAAACAATGCAAAACAAATAGTAAAAATACCTATTTTATTTTCCCAGACAAAATATTCATCTCGTCGTCGCGTCCGATTTCGTCGCGTTTATATATATATATATTTTTTTTATATTTATGCTGCCAAAATCACTCTGCCCTACCTGATGGAAATCATTCATCATCATCAGCCTATCGCAGTCCACTGCTGGACATAGGCCTCTCCAATTTCACGCCACTTAGTTCGATCTATGGCTTCTCGCATCCAGCTCCTGCCAGCCGTCTTGCGCAAATCATCGCTCCACCTGGCTTGTGGACGTCCTGCACTACGTTTGCCGAGACGCGGTCTCCACTCAAGAACTCGTTTACCCCAACGGTTATCGGTTCTTCGGCAAATGTGGCCAGCCCACTGCCACTTCAGCTTGCTAATCCTGTGGGCTACGTCGATGACTCTGGTTCTTTGTCGGATCACCTCGTTTCTAATGCGATCCCTTAGAGAAACGCCGAGCATATACCTCTCCATTGCACGCTGAGCGACTTTATACTTATGGACCAGTCGAACCGTAAGTGTCCACGTTTCGGCTCCGTAAGTCATTACGGGTAGGACGCACGCATTGAAGACTTTCGTCTTTAGGCACTGTGGGATCGATGATGAGAAGACACGACGAAGTTTCCCAAACGCTGCCCAACCTAGCTGGATTCTTCTGTTCACCTCGTCCTCAAAGCTGTTTCTACCTAACTGCAAACTGCAACTCTGCAACCTGATGGAAAGCATGAGCAGAATCCAAAAGTGGTGGTCACCATCCTCAATGCGAAAAAGAACAATGCAGCATGGTGACCCACACTATGGCGGCCTGGGGCGAAGGGGGATGGTGAGGGGGATAGGGGGCGTTGGATTGGGGTATGGGCCTCCGGTATCCTCACTTACTCGATGAAACACAGCGTAAGCGCTGTTTCACACCGGTTTTCTGTGAGGCCGTGGTATCACTCCGGTATATTATAACTTCTTCGTTTATGAACCGATTTTGATGTTTTTTTTAATTAAACTAGTCAAGGAGATACTTCTTGGGGAAATATATAGGATAAACAATTTTTACATCGATTGCGTGCGATATGCACATGGACGGAGCCGCGTTAAAAGCTGGTATGCACTATTCAGAGCGTAGGTCTTTGAAATAAAATTGTCGTTTTATGTAAAATATTAAGTTTACCTGCCTCGATGATCTAGAGGTTACTAAACAAATAAATAGATGCCTATGCCTCGGAGAGCACGTTAAGCCGTCGGTCCGGTTGTCATGAACATCTATGGTAATCGTTATTGGGAATTCAGTGCCCTCAAATATACTGACAACTGTAGCGACTTCCACATACAACGCAACAACAGAAACGCACTACAGCGCCATCTACCGAAGATATGTGGAACTACGGAATAATTAAGGAAACGAAGAATCCACCAATCCTGAATCGCCCAATAGAAGTTCTCGCACCCATTAGCATCAAATGGTGAGGTAGTGGCCCGCCAGACATGATCACCTCGCCTGACCGGAGGATCCTCCTTTTGTGTTGGAGGTACATGTCACACCCGTTCCTCTACACAACTAATGTAATTTTCAAATTCAGGGTTGTGGAGGTACGACGCCAATCGCTCCGATAAAAAACTGATATTCAGGTAAAACCGGTTGAGCTAATAACCGACCCGAAATAATCTTGTGAATAATAAAGAAAATATAATATCACAATGTATATAAAATATTTGTAACAAATGGCTGAAGGTAGTATAGCCACGCTGATTTCAGCACAAACGGGTCAACTCAAACTTGTCGGTACTACACTCGCACATAAGCTCAACCTAAATGACACCATTCGTGCTGTAGTGTTTCGTTGGTGAGTGAGACACCGGAGGCTCAATGAAGCAGAAGCATCTCTAGACAGCCATAATGTGGGTCACCATGCTGCATCGGTGCATTGTCTGCATTCGCAATAGGTATTGTTACCACCACTATTGGATTCAACTAATGCTTTCAACCAGGCGGAGTAGAGTTACTTTGTCAGTCCCATGTAATAAATTTAAGTGCATAAGGAAACACTCAGATTTTTATCAATTACGAGGACAAACGAGCAGACATATCGCCTAATGGTAAGCTACTACTGCCGCCCATAGACACCCGCAATTCCATAGGTGTCACAAATGCTTTGCCGGCTTTTGAGGGAATGGGGTGTGGACCTCCGGTATCCTCACTCACTCGGTAAAACACAGCATAAGCACTGTTTCACACCTGTTTACTGTGAGACCGTGCTATCACTCTGGTGGAGCCGGCCCATTCGAGCCGAAGCGTGGCTCTCCCACGGTCTTTTCATCGGTTCATATTTAATAACTCCCCGTGTGGTGACCGATTCAGAATATGTATGTAGTATCAAGATCTCTATTTTTCTCTTGTATGTCGTAGGAGAAAAACTTGACCAGCAGTGGTATAGGTTAGCGAGTCTCCTATCTAAGGAGACTTCTGTGTTGCTATGACGTTAGTAAACTGCTTAAGGTGGATAACGATAATGCAATAATAATTCGATATATTTATAAATAGTCTCGCCTAACTGCCTCCTCGGTCTTGCGGTTGAAGTATGCAACTGCCAATCAAGAGGTTTCAGGTTCAAATCCCGGGTCTGGCCAAAAGTGTCATTGAGTCTTTCTGATTATATTATATAAATACTTAATAACAGCTCGGAGTTTGGAAGTTGGGGTCAGAACTTCTGTTCCTCGGAAAGCACGTAAAGCTGTCGGTCCTTCGCCTGATTTCTCCCCGATCGTGTCTGTTAAACGTCCCAAAGAATTATGACAGAGAGGGAACAGAGAGTGCACCTGGTTCTGCGCACACACTTGTTCACTATAACATCTCGTGCGTAGTTGGCTGGACTCCGTTTAGACTGGCTGCCGTGGCTGTAGACGGCTAGGAGAACATCATCATCATCAAAAAGTATCGTTGATCATGCAATGGGATTTATAGGTTACTCTGAAAATTATCATGATGGAATATTGTGTAGGTCCAGTTGGTTCAAATTTGGTATTCTATCTTACTGGCTCATAAGGCGAAAACCTGATAAGAGTTATCACGGAAAAAGGGAAGGAGGAAGGAGTGTCTATGAAGTATCCAGTGTTAATCTTCAGTTGACGGAACTGCTACTACTTTTATATAAATATATTACCTAATTTTGCAACTTGCTTTGTAACCAATACATGAATAGACAGGTTTTATTGTGTATTACAATTTACCAAATAGCAAAATTTTAGCTTCGCGGTCTTAAGTTATTGAAAATTTTGCTGGGGTACCGTTTTGAGCTAGCCTAGATCTTAAAAATCGGTTTATCAAGTTTGAAAAAAATAAAATCGATATACCTATTTTCTAGCTTACTTACTACTATTTTTTTTATGTTTTGATGAACACCGGTGTAATAAGAAAATTATAAAAAAGAACGATTTACTAGTAAAATAGTACACTAACAATCAAATAAAAACCTGTACATAGTGTGTAGCCAAGTAGCTATGGTTACGAACACTGTAAACTTAGATAATGTATCTTTACGCAATATGATATATTCGTATTCGAAAACTAACCCCTCTAATGCACGACTTATTAATTTGAGAATTATTTTTATTTTAGATTAAGAAAATGCTAATTTAAATTTTTCTTGTCACTGATTTTTATTTTATATTAATTCTAATGTATCTATGCTAATTATTGCATTTGTTTTTACCGTTTCCATTACATTCACCTGGGAGAGCCACACTTTGGCACGAATGGGCCGGCTCAACCGGAGTGATACCACGGCCTCACAGAAAACCGGTGATAAACAACGCCTGCACAGTGTTTCATCGAATGAGTGAAGATATCGGAAGCCCATACCCCAAGCACTGCCCCCATCCGCAAAGGCCGGCAACGCACTTGTGACTCCACTAGTGTTGCGGGTGTCAATGGGCGGTGGTAATCGCATACCATCAGGCGATACGTCTGCTCGTTTGCCTTCTATTCCATAAAGAAAGAATTACCAAAACATGATGACCAATGATTGGAACACCAATTATTTGATAAAATACAGAGTATCACCACCAGCATTTGTCCCATGTGCGTAGTATAAGTTGATTAAGGAACAAACCACGGAGGATTTCTGCTCTTTGCAGTCGTTCGAAATAAACCCAGCACAACCCGTTTGGCCAGCGTGATACAGTAAGCCATAAGCTGAACCCTCAGGAGTTCTATTTCCAGCAGTGGACTGATGCTTTTTGTCCTAGATAAATATGCCTTTTCTATGTGACCAACTTCTAGTCTGTTAGATTTTAAAAACATGAGTAAGCTTTCATCGGGCTAGCGTAGCTTTTAGAAACGCTGAAACTGGGCGATGTCCGCGTCTATTCACTTATTGGCACAAGTCAAGGTCATTTGCGCAAGTCTTTTCTAATATCTCAGGGTGACCACCACTATTGCATTCTGCTTGACCTTCATCAGGCAGAGTAGTAGTAGCTCTTACATGAAAAGGGTAGGCTGCATTATTTGAGGGATGAATAAAACCGAAAATATTGTTACAGTCTATTTACAAATTACACAAAACTATTTACAATTATTTTATATCGTTCAACTAATTACGTACGTATAAAAAAATATAATATACGGAAACAAATCGTTACCTTATTTGAATCAACAAACTATACAATTGTTTCATCCACTTTTCTAAATTACATCTTAAATGCATTAATTTTACAAAGGTTATCTGATCGACAGTTTCTCTACATGTTTCTCCTTAATTGTACTTACAAAGGCATTTGAATCTGTCTTCATGCTGTTCCGTTTCATGCCGTTCCATAAAAATCGACGTCTTATAACGACTAACTGGGTTTACACAAATAGGTTGTAAAAATGGTTATATATGGTACATTCTAAGTGGCGCATTGCGTCGAAATCTGCTATGATTGCATAAACTTAAACTCTGGAGTATCACAAGGTACCACGCTGGGCCCTGGACCATTAGCGATTCTTATTAAACGATAACAACTGTACTGCAAAAATAGTTTTTATTTCTATGTTCTTATATATCTGTAATGCAATTAACTTACGAGTAAAATTGAGTTATCAATGTTAGAAGTAATAGAAGTAATTATTATACATGTAGTATGTAGCTCCAGAAATATTCTGAAATAGAGTACAGGAAACTTGTCACATTTTTCTTCAAATGTAATAAATAAATCTCACAGCAATCACTTATATTATTTTTGGATAAACAAACGTCTGACAGTTTATCACGATAACTCAGAAATTAATCAGAGTTAATTTCTTCTGCAACTTGTTGCCATTTAGCCACCATATTTGATACGGATTTGTGCTTCAATCCGACTGACGCAGAAATCTTTACCTGAAAATGATTGCAAAGATTTTAAACATTGTACAACTACATGATATCCACGCATAGGTTTCGTTTAAGACAAGACAGAAAATAAAAGTTTCATATGCGGACTAGAAAGACTAGAGGTGAGCTCTAAACATTATATTTATTATGTGGTGATGGATTAAAAATACGGAGTGTCATCTCCCGTGTCGTAAATCCCAACTAAAAGAATAAACTATGTAGAACAGTAACACTGCAAAGACAAGGAAAACTTGAACAAACCATATACCAACCGGTCTGGCCAGCACGATAAAGTAGGCTAAAACCTCTTTTCTAAGTCGAAACCAACGTCCAGCAACGGACTTGTGGCGACTTTCCCATACAGCGCAACAGTAGCATATCAGCACAGACTAATAAAGGCTGTTATTGATGGTGATGATTATGATGAAGTTAATAATTATTTTAATAACTTTGTAATGTTTTTCGATTTCAGTTTTGTAAAGATTGAGAAATGGCATCCAATAAAGGTTTTTGACCACTGAGTTGAGTATATAATGGTAACAGAATCAGATATTCCAACCTGAAACTGGATTAACTCTAAGGAATAGAATGTGATATACAATATTTTATACAAACAGTTGGAACTCACCTTCGTCTTTTTCCTGCTAACTTTAGTCTCCTTTTCTCGTTCTCTTTTTCGATTACTTTCGTTGTGCCTCTCCTTCTGTTGCACCGTTTCAGGTGAAGAGGAGGGCGTCTGCGGGACTGATGGCGTCTTTTCAACTTTATCTAGTTGAGCTATATCGCTGTAGAAGGATGCCAATGCGTCGCCTATATCTTGCCGTGGTTCCTGCTGCAATCAATCGAGGTAATTTAATAACAATAGATTGAAACCTTCTACATAGTTAACATACCATTATGGGAAGACATACATACTGTGCACACGTATTTTTTATTCAATTTATTGTAGTCTAATCTTTGAGTCCCTCGTTGCCTCCGAGAGTATGCTAACCTGTTGATTCCCATTGCCATGCGAACATATGCGACAATAGTACGGGTAGTTGGAGCTCGGGATCGGATGGAAAAATTTAAGTCCCGTGCTGAGCTTACTTCCTTACTTAACGCCAAGCTTAATTACTCAAAGGCCTCGGAGGAAAGACACACTTACAGACAATGGTAGTGGTGGTGGCAGGTCGTCGCAGCCTGGCGGTGGCGGGTCGGCCCAGGAAGGCGGGGGTGGCGTACGTGCACGCCACGCGCCCGCTGTGAAGGCTGGTGGCGAAGGCGTTGCCGCCGGGGTAGGAGACGGCGATAGAGCCGGTTGGATTTCATCCTACAAGTTTTATGCGGCAAACTCATTTTGGAGTTCAGTTTTAACGATATGAATAAAGTAAAGAGTATTTAATATAAACTCGAACTGACCACGGGGTGCACTTACAAGCAAAATCTAAAAGAAGTTGTTAATACTACTGGTCTAATATTTAAACACTTTGAATAAACGTGGTTTTATTGTATCCCTCGAGTCTAGTGGGAAACGTGTACCAAATTTGAAAAGACAATAGAAGATTTAATAATAAAAAATAACACACCAGCTTGGCATCCCGATCGATAAACTTAATTATATCAAAATAATTGACATCAATACTGAAATAATTTTAAAACTACTAGAAATGAATGATGTAATTTATAACATAATTCTATTCAGGATGGTTGCTATTTGAATGAAAGCTGTAAAATCTCATGTCACGGTCTGCCGATGCTATGGTAAGAGTTGTCTCAATAATATCAATAAACGAACATACCTTTGCCTCTATCCCCGGATGTGGTGGCGTGGTGCAAATGTCCATGTCGGTGTGTGTGGTGGCCGGGTATTCATATTGTACGAACCCGTCAGACTCCCGACGGTAGCAGTAGCGCCCTTCAGACCTGTATACAGAAATACACATCCGTACAAGCAGACTGTAGTGGAGAGAGGTATAGTACACCCGGTATATTTAGATACTTTTGGCTATCTTGAGCAGTTTTAAAGAAAAAAGTTTCCAAACTTAATAAAATTATTAACACAGAAAATAATGTTTTTGACATGTATTAAACACTTGTATTATGGGCTGTGTGTAACATTCATTGTGACATTGGAGGCAGATTAGAAGTACGATTGTCAAGGGTAGCTTTAAATTATTGCAGTTTATGGAGGCATTTTCAGTATGCTCCTTACATACATAATACATCAGCTGATAACTTATAAACCAGAATTGTCAATTTGATGAAAGACAGACTACAATATCGTTTTATAAACAAGCTCTACCTTAAGTTATAACATAATAAATCATATAAAATGAAATTATTCTTAGTGAAAAGGCTTTTGAAGGAACAAGTTGAGGGCACATGATATGGAGTAATAATATGTAATATGTAATATAATATAGTATATAATATAAATAAAATAGAAGTTCCCAAAACTCGTTTCAAGAAGTATTCGGATACTGAAGAACAAAAGCAAGGATGACGATACAGGTTATCACGTGAATGCTTTCTCTACAGCAGTAAAAAGACATCTATATTTTTTTCTTCTGCACTTGGGTTAATCTGAATAAATGACTCCTGTCGATGTACGATTTGAGTAAATGACTGTTGGTCTAACGCGACTGTCCAATCAGAGGTCACGGTTTCGTTTCTCACGCAGTCTAGTTAAAATAGTTCAGTTTCAGCCCACTTCCAGATTAGAAGGCAGTGTCTTACGTATCAAATGGTAATAGTTATTTTTAAAATATCAACAAACGGAATACTGTAAAGTGTTTACATACAGTTGATTCAAAAAGCTTTGCTTACACTTGAGATAACCAGGTAAGTATCTAAAAATACGGAGCCAACTTAATACAAAAATAAAATCATAGCATATACTTTAACCCATGCGCTGGATTTGAACCCGTCGTCAATAAAAAAAGGTATCAATTCAAGATGACAGAGACAAAAATCCGTCATATTATACGCCGTATCAGCTCATAATGCCCATTTTCAGAAATCTCCTAACCCAAAAGATTATATGTCTCAAATATTCTTTCTTAGAATGTTCTTTTGTTAAAATATATTTTTTTTCCAAATATCCTCCTCAGTATGTCCTTTCCTCATTGTGCAGATTGTACACTACAGCTGTATCTCAAATAAATCTCGCAAGCTTATTCAACTTGTTTGGGCACGTGCATTGTTGGTTGCATTACTAATAGAAACTAACCTACCGTTTCATTTCCTATGAGCTAGTGGATTTCGTACAACAATACTAGCATTTGCTAAAGAAAGAACATTCAAATAAAAAGACATGTCAAAAATGGGCATTTTAAGAAAGGGCATTTCGGGAAATATGACATTATACGCTGAGACAATAGACAACGGTCTCCATCTCGGCATTCTGGAAAAGATCAAAGAGTAAAATCATAAAAAAGAAAAAAACAATTACTTAATAGTTTTTGTATCTTACCAGTACTCCAACTGCGTGGCTGACAGCGTGTCGACATCCCAATCTTCGCTCTTCAAACTTATAGCTAAATGTTTTACTATATTTTTTTTTAATACTCGGGGAATATAGTGTGAAAAAAACTCGGCATGTATTCGTGTGATTTTCTTTTTATTCGCTATACCAGTCAAATCACATGTCAATATTAAAATTCAGATATCTTACCTTTAAAATATACATCTAAATAAACTACTTCTAAAAAGACTAGATGAATCACCAAAAATATAATATATATTATAGTTATAGATATATTTTAAACATTTGTTACGTAGTTTATACTTAGATCTAAAAGAAAAATATTCGAATATCACTAGAATTTGATTCATAATGGTCAAGTAACACTTTTTTAAAAGATTTTGAATATATTGAGATCAATATTAAGAGTCAAAAAGTATTATATACTATATCTGAAGCGATTAAAAACTACATACATACTAATCGTTAGATAATACACAACAGGTAAATGTTGTGTATTTTTGATAAAATAATTATTTACAAAAATAGAATTTGAAATTTAATTTCAAAGTTTACTAGTTTTTTTAACCGTGCGGTTTTCGTACATAAAGTACAAATCGACACACAACAAACCCGGTTCGTGATAAGAAACGAATTCAAATTACAAGAATCTACAATAAGGTTTCGTGCAACATAGGTGTAAAAAGCTTTCGTCTTTTAAGTTAGTTAACCGATTAACCCATAGACAACATATTGAGTATTATAGAATGGAATTTGTTGGAATCATGTTCTATCACGATAAGAAATCGAATCACCTAAAAGAGAGTTCGTTGTCAAATGAACGGTCTGCTAAATTCTCCACTTTGTAGTTCCAAACGTACAAACAAAACAACAAAAACACACGTGTTTTCTCCCATTACTAATTTCACTTGCATTTGAATCGAATTCAGGTAATAATAACAGATCAGGTATATCAGATACAGTTAAATCTACAGGGTACAATGTAGACAATAGGACACATCAGCAACTAGTACGCACTTGGTGTCACTACACCATCCATATAACAATCATAGCTACTCTTCTTGGCGCCGGTTTAAAGTTTTCACTCGCCGTTTAAACTCACAAAATACATCCGCCATTCAGTTCTTTTCCGTTCATTACTTATTTTTCATTTAGGACGATTAAAAAATGATTATCATATTATAACGGAAAAACGAATAGCTACTTTTTTATTTTACATGGCTGCCAAGAGGTGTCTGGCAAGTATGGTGTGTATAATACGCTTAAAATTGTAATTTTAAGATGTAGTTCATATTCATTGCGCAAACTACTGAACATATGCTTTGAGCAATAAATATCGATTTTTCTATTTCAAACATCTATCACTTTTGCACATTATCTATATTAATAATTTAAAGCTGAAGAGTTTGTTGGTTTGGCTAAAAAAGATGGTTAAATTTGAAAAAATATTTCAGTATTAGTTAGCTCATTTATAGATGTCTATATGCCATTACGAGACGTCAAATGAAGCGGAGTATCAATGAAAAATGTTGCAAAAACGGGGATGAAATATTATTATAACAGCTAACATTGTGTGCGCTGTGTAAGCGGATAAAGTTTTGCGCAATAACAATGCACATATAAAAGAATGATTCTCCTTTAAAGTTACTAAAAATGCCCGCGACCGCACACGTCTTCCATAATACGGTTGGTTCACCATAACATTTTTTGTGGTAAACAATTTAGTTCACGCTGCACAACATCATGCTACTGGTGATTCGGGAAACGCAGACGTTGACTAATAAATATAAGAATTACATATATTATTATCCTTTTATAACACATGTCAGTCGCTCCATGGCAAAACTGATATTTAAATAAAAGCAGTAGAACTAGTAGCCGACCTCAATTGATCTTGGGAATAAGGGCTAGGAAAATGATCGTTTTATGCATAAACGAGTAACCCGATACAAAGTGACTAGGTACTGTGACCAATAAACGGAATTTTTTGCTTAAGAAAAGCTGCAATTACATTCCTAGCTTTGTATATGGCATCCGCATACAAATATGTAACTATCTGACAATTTTAAAATAAAGATTGTGAAATCTTAAGTCGAAAGTTTAAACGGCTTAAAAAAAGATTTAAATTTATGTCTTACAGAAAAAAGAACGATTGAAATAAATTTATGTAGAAATAAATAAGAAGAAAGTAAATATATAAGTGCTGCTCAATACATCGCGGGTTCAATGTAGTGCGAAGGGCACAGGAATGGACGACTCTGTAAAAAAATTCCAAAAAGCAACCCCAATGCAATATCTGCACAATAACAGCTCACAGGAATGGGCTCCTCTCTAAGATACTGCTAGAAGTAACATCAGTGCCATCTCTGTACGTGTCTACAAGCCCACATTGATCCATAGATTTCCATTCCTATCGCGAATAAAATAAAAATCTGACATGGTGGGAAATGTAACAAAACGCAGTTATGCCTATACTTAGGGGAATTGTATTCAACCCACCATGGGTTGTTTAGAGAGATGGCAGAATGCATAGACCTGCCATCGGCCAGATAAATCAACAAATAATAAGATAAATATTCACTTGTCTAACATAAAAAACTACGTAGTACGTAAGGCAACCAAGCACAGACATACAAACGGACTTAGCGGACTCTAAAATTTAGCAAGAAAAGTTGGATGGACTAGAATGACGCCAGAAAGCGTGGTCATTGACTAAAGTTCGCCAACTTACACATAAGGTTATACAGAGCTCGTACAAACTTTTAGTAAAACTTTCAACGACTTAAAGAGGCTTTTGAATCTTAAAGAACGAACACTTGCAATATGGATGGGCAAAAACAACTCAAAGGAATGGGCACCTCCGTAACGAGTTCCTAGAAGTAACAAAGTAACGAAACTAAAA
Organism: Hyphantria cunea; assembly: GCA_003709505.1. Classification (NCBI taxonomy): domain Eukaryota; kingdom Metazoa; phylum Arthropoda; class Insecta; order Lepidoptera; family Erebidae; genus Hyphantria; species Hyphantria cunea. Next base: position 297,298 of record PKRV01001230.1, read on the forward strand.
ATAAAAAAAATAGTTCCTAAATTTCATACCGCCAAGCCATTTTTCCCATACAGTTTCCGTATAATTATGGACTACGGTAGAAGTCTAACGATTTAAGAGAAAGAACCCATAGGAGAAATCCAAACGCACTTGGCGGACTCGAGAGCTTAGCAAGAATAAGTGGGGGAGTAGAACGACGACAGAAAGCGTTGCCATTGGCTAGACATAAGTTCGTCATCCTATACATAAGATAATACAAAGCTCGTACAAACTTTAAGCAAAAGTTTCAAAGACTTAAGAGGCCTTTGGGTGTTTATCTTAATGAAAGAACATTTGCAATATGGAGAAGGAAATACAGCTCAAAGGAAAGGGCACCTCCCTAATGAGGTCCTAGAAATAACACCATTGCAATGTAGTACGAACACGAAGAAAACACAGAAAAGTGTCGGGCACCGCATAGACTTACCGAAAATCTGTTTATAGAATCCATCAGAAATCAGAAAGATCATCAGGTCCAAAACTTACAGTGTACTTAAAACTCAAGCTGTCATAAAACAGTAAACCTACTACAAGCCCAAACCGTCAAAAACAGTTAAATTTTAGGTCATGAACCCATTTTATGAGACAAGAGTGCTAATCAAAATGATTCAGTAAACGTATTTGTATTTAGCCTACTCGATACTCAAGAGAGGCGACCTCAGAGCATTATGTGTACAGTGACTACAGAATGGGATGGGTTTGTAGCGAGTAAGCCAGTCGAATAACTCATCTGAACGCTCCTCGAAACCACACGACAGCAAGATGAAAGAATATTCGCAAGTACTATTGGCGCCGGCGCCCGCGCTACAGAGAGGGATCATCATCAGCCTATCGCAGTCCACTGCTGGACATAGGCCAAAACAAATACACAGGTAACACAGGTTTACAACAGGTACACTGTAACACGGTACACGGTAACAGGTTTACATAGGTAAAAACAAATGCGACCAGTTTTACTTGGTCTCTGACCTCGGGGTAGCTAAACTAGTGAGGCAGATATCTTCGCTTCGGCTGGCCCGATTTAGATCGGGTTTTCGGGTGCGTGATAGGGATAGAGTGGGTTACCCTTCTGAAAGTAGAGAGGCACTCTATATAGAGCTTAAACTATTAGTATATATATAAGCTAACATATTTCTATTGTCTTGTTGCATTTGTTTAGTTGCTTAGTTTAGTTTATCTATTAAGTTACGACCTTGTAACCATTTCTGGTAGATCCGATTGTTGTTAGCCGGAAATTTTGAACTCCTGTAGCTTCGGAACCCGTGTAGTTAGCTGGGGCGTGTTTGGAGTCTCTGGAGCGGGCCGAGCGAGGTCTATCAAATGGTCGCATGACATCGACTCTTAGTAGAGTCTATAAAAATCTTAACTTTAACTTTATTTTTTAGTTTTAATTTATGTGTCATAGCTATTAATACTTACCTTCAAGACTAGCTGTATTACCACAGCCCTACTAGTAACTCTATATTTATATACTTATTTATATTTAATTCTAAATTGAGACGGGACTATTTACATCCCCATAAGCTTAGACAACTCTGCTGCGCAGAATTAAAACGACTCTATATAGAGAAAATTTCACTCTACATTTTATTGTCTAGTATTAACTAAGTAGGCGCAAACTGTATTATTGTGTTACCTTTACAATCGTTGAACAGTAACCAACCGCAGATACACAAACGCACTTGCCGAACTCGTGATTTAGCAAGATAAGGTTGATGGAATAGAACGACAGCCGAAAACGTTGAGTAGCAACCAACTGCAGATATACAAACGCACTTAGCGGACCCCTGAGTTTAGCAAGACAAGGTGGAGGGACTAGAACGACAGCAAAAATTTGTTGATCATCAACCAACCGTATATATGCAAACGCACTTGCCGAACTCGTGAATTTAGCAGGATAAGGTGGACGGACTAGAACGACAGCAAAAATCGTTGAGTAGCAAAAAACCGCAGATACACAAACGCACTTGCCGAACTCGTAATTTAGCAAGATAAGGTTGATGGAATAGAACGACAGCCGAAAACGTTGAGTAGCAACCAACTGCAGATATACAAACGCACTTGGCGGACCCCTGAGTTTAGCGAGACAAGGTGGAGGGACTAGAACGACAACAAAATTCGTTGAGTAGCAACCAACCGCAGATATACAAACGCACTTGCCGGACTCGTGAGTTTATCTAGACAAGGTGGAGGGACTAGAACGACAGCAAAAATTTGTTGAGCATCAACCAAGCCCAGAATTTAGCAGGATAAGGTGGACGGACTAGAACGACAGCAGAAAACGATGAGGGGCAACCACCGCGACCAACCGATATGAAAATAATATAACTGATTTGATCGGACAGCGTTGCATTGACGAATTTTGAAAAGCCTTTACATATACAAATGTCAAATAGCGTCTTAGTTTACAGTTTTGTTTTGAAAGATATGATCGAAAGTTTAGAATTTTTACAATACACTGGATTGACTGGATATTGTACAATGATCTCACCTACGATTCGACTGCGGAATTATCCTAGAGATGCTTCATCTCTAAGGCCCTAATGCATATATCTTACAAATGACTAAGAATTCTTTTAAAACTATTACCATAGACAACGCAACAAACATACACAAAAAAGTATTTGCTGAAGCTATTTATAACGTGTATTATGATGGTGTATTATATATGTATGTGAACCATGCAGTTCCACCAAAAATGAAGCTGTTATGATGCAGTTATAAAATAAAACAGACTTTAATAATTTCTGTAGAGCTATCAATAACCTTGAGACCAGAAATGGATTGAAGCAAAGTGATACTGTGTTGCTTTGTGCTAAATAAAGTCTCAACATACATCTGCAAATACATAATAATAATGATAAGTTTATTCTACACCAGGTAATCACAAAAGGATATCTAGTTTTAGGGTACCATAACATCGCTTCTCTTTAGAACCGATGACAATAGAAAGGTTCGCGAAAAAACGAAAAGTATTGGTTATGTTTGTAGCTTATATTTTGATAGTAGAATCTAACTAAGGCCCGTAATTCTGTATCTGTAGGTTGTCTTGCTTGACAAGTAATGTGTGACAGCTAGCTATCATAGATTGCAACTTTAATTTGAACTTTGAAATATCTTTTGAACGCACACAACTAAGAATCTGGTAACTAAAACTGGAATTGTTAATGACATAAATAACCTAACAAATACAACAAAAATCTCAACCATGAGAAGTGATAGAAGGTACAAAAGTCAAATACAAGCCTGTCATTGTCCTTTAAAACCAATTACAAATGGACACACTACTTTGTCAAACCATTGTAACTGAACTCTTTCAATTCACTATATTTTTTTATAGTAAGATTATAACAATAAAAGTCAATCTCTTCCTTTAACAGTTAGATAAATATAGTAATAATGCGCAAAAATGGTAAACGCTTGAAAATAATATAAGTTTTAAAGCGGTAGTTAATTCTATAGCTCAATAGTGTCGTGCTCACAATCGACTAAGTCATTTATTACGATTGCCAGATTCGGGATCGGTTTAGGCCAAATTTCGGCGAAGTCCTTACTAACCGTAGCGAAAAACTTAATTATTTCTTTTAATTCACTACGTTTCATAAATGGCTCAGTTATAACAATTCGAGGTTACGTTTTTTTTACTTTGATTATTCGATCAATCGTTTCGATAATCGATATTACAGGTAAGCGAGAGAGCGGTCGTCTTTACGAATAAATCACGCCGCCCCTGTAAAAAAAACACTCGCACTTTCTATTCTTATCGAGAAATTTTAGCTTAGTCGATTATCGGTGTGGATATGTGGTGGGGAGGGGGAGGAGGGGGTGGTTAGGGGGCAGTTCCATTTGTTCGAATCCGTACCTCAGGAAAGAGCAGACCCAGCCGGGCGGGGCGGAGCTCTGCTCGTGCTCGGCGAGCTGACGCTGAGCGTTTTCTGCCCAGCGCTTCAGGTAGCTCGGAGACAGTGCACCCGCTTCGAACGCCATCAGCAGGCTCTGAATAAAATAAATAAATAAATCAATATTTCGGACATCTAATACACAATGCTGTGTAGTCCCAAACTAAGCTGAGCTTCTATTATAGTTAGTAGACAACTGATTTAGAAACATACATCCTTTTTTTGCAAATAATACATAGACATAAGACATAGAAAACACCTAAACTCCGAAACAAATATTTGCAGATTAGACAAACATTTGATCCGACCCGGGAATCGAGCCTGAGACCTCAAGCACAGACCGAGGCAGACAAAAAACGAACGTTTAACCTTACTGTGATATTCGAATAATCTATCCATCCTATTCATTTGTTCTGTGCTTTGGTACAATATTATTTTTATGCAATGGGCTGCCAAAATCACTTCTCTGCCTGATGGAAAGCATAAGCAGAATTCAAGTATAGTGATCATCATACTTATTGCGAAAGCAGACAATGCAGAAATGAAGCATCGCTTCTGCATCATTAGGCCTCCCGTCTCACACTCAACTCGACAGCGCTGCTGCTGTCATGTTACGTAGATCTGTACTAGGGTAGTACTGCCCCAGCAAATCAGCGTGGCTCTACTACCTTGCACAAACTACTACCAACACGCAACTTAACAACAATATTAGAAACATAAGTATACCCGAGTACCGTCTTTACATTGACGATTTAACGCAACTCTCGTCCAAAAGCGTAAAAACTCATTAACGTCATAAGATATTTTACTTTATTAAGAAAAGACATATGTAAATATAATGTTTAGAAATCATTATTTAAAATAAATTACTTATATGATGCTCTCAAAATTTTGAGAAACTGCAAAGCAGCTCTTACTTTTTTCCCAAAAGTTTTTACTGGCCTTTTACAATATTATACACAGATAAGTGAGTTATTTTAAAACACTATGAATATAATTATTAATATAACTATAATGTAATACAAAGTACTATTTACCCGCATTTGTACCATCATCTCTTGAAGTGGTGTCACCACGCATGGTTGCTGCCGATTGAAAAAATTTAACTTCATTTCAACCAATTTAGCGATTTCATTCAAATCTTCTTCTTTTGGTGTATCCTGATTCAATGTTTCACCCTTAGTGAACATCAAACCATTACCATAATTGATAGCATTCTTTGGACTCTCTGTATTCTCATCATCTTTACTAAATCCCAAACCGACTCTCTCGCTCGAGAACCCCTCTAAACATTGGGCATATTTAGTAGTATATGCTGGTTCTTTCTTAGGAAGCACTGAATTGCTTATCCTCAACTTTTTTTTGTTAACGTGTTCAATACGTTCACTGCTACTGGCTAGATATAAATTAGCTCCTTTCTTCTCAGTGACGTCTACTTTCTTCTCTTCATTTCCAACTACCAGTGGAGCAGGAGGATCTTCAATGTTTTGAAAACTCGGAAATAGTGGTTTAGGTTCGATCGGTGGTGTTCCATCTCTTATGGGGGAATTCTTAGCACTAACATTATTTGACTTAACGTTTTCTGAGTCAGCTTTTTTCGATTTAGCTATCTTAGGTAACTCTTTTTTCTCGATTTCTTCTAATAAATCATCTATATTGGCATGAGATGTGGATGGTTCTTCAGTCTTGGGAGTTGCGTTGCCAGATCCGGTTTCTTCTTGAATCATCTGTTGCAACTCCTCAGGTATTTCTCCACCAAGTTTTTCAAGAAGTTTTGCTTTGTCTTTTAACTTTAACAACAAAGTACTTTCATCTTGATTTTCGTCATCATTAGTTTTTGAGGTTTTGGCCTGAAATAATAAGATTTACTATTATCAAGCATCATTTTGATATTGTTAAATATCGCTACTGTAATGTGGGGTACATCACCTCAGATTGAAAACTTTAGAGCTTCACATTGCCTCAACAAATCAATTATATTGAAAAACATAATGCCCATTATCAAACTTGTCTATTTAAGTACAGAACATGAAAGCATAGAACATGTTCAATAGATAAGCACCTATGTGTAACCATCATCATCTAGTCAGACAAAGATAATTTCAAATAGTTATGCAATAAAAATGGGTATGTTTCTCAATTCATTGAACAGTTTTGGCTTCTTCAGGCGCTTTGCTCATCATAGGTGATTATTTGAATATCAAATAAATTATTTAAGGAGAGACAAATATATGATAATCCATAATAATGATCCAGCTCAAAATTAAGTACTAAAAAAGTTTAACTTAAAAAAAAGAGTTAAAATCATTATTGTTTCATAACATATACCTACTATCCCAATGTATTCTTTCATAAGATTTCACAAGAATTCGTGTCTCAACATGTTCAAACATGTTAAATTGTTGTAAGACTATTAACGATAAGCCCAGCTCTTTGTCACTGCTGTCAAACAATACACAGCTGCAAAAGAGTTTTATAACAACGAAATAAGCACTAATAAAACATTAACAGATGCAATTAAAGTTTTAAAATAAGTTATGTACTCACCTCTGTCGCATTTTGTGACTTATTAGCAGATGCACTAACAGTATTATTGCTTAACTCTGGAGGTAGTTCTGGGCCAATTGGCACAGCGTAGTTCAAATTCGGTGGTAGAGCCGGCCCGTATTCTTGGGTTTTAATTTTTCGTTTTCTATGTGGAGTGCTTTTAGGTTCATCTTTAACAATGGGTGGTTGTTCAATCTTTACTGGAGTGTCTGGCTCATCATTAGAATCCGAGTCTGAATTATGGTAGGAGGTAATGAGTTCAATTTTTCTGTAAAAAACAGTAAACATAGTTAATTAAACAATTACACGGTATTAAATTCAGTATACCAGCACGCAATTATAGGTAATGTTGTGAAATACGAATATAATAATTCACACAAGTTAGATGCTTGCCTAGGGGAGACAAATAACGTGAATAAAAAAAAATATCATCTTCCTAGCTTTTAATAAAATCGCGAGAGAGAGGCCTTTATATACACGTATATAATTCAGTAGTGGTCTGCTAAAGGCTGTTGATGATAACAGCAATAGATGTATTAAACACCAGCGAGACAGTTATTGTCAACATGTCACCATATTTTAAAATCTGTCTATTGCAAGTGTACTATAAGGAAAAGGATTTGCAATATGTTTATTGTTAATTATAGACTGGGATTACTTACTCTTCGTCATCATCGCTAAGAGGGCGTTTCTTAGTGTGTTTGTTGTTCTTTCCTTTACTGTTAACAGTACTAGACTCATTCTTCTTAGGTGGTTTTGGGGCCACTTTAGATGTAGTCTTTGCCTGTGTATATTGTTTTTCCGCTAAAGCCTGTTGATATAGCTGCCATTCTTCTGCTGTTACTTCTCCTGATCCTAAATATGAGATAATTATATTAAAATTATTCAATAACTTTTGACTAAAAGTAGGCTAGATGGGAGAACATTGTGTCACATGATTTCAATAATAACGTACACATCTTGCATACAGATACCAAAGTAGAGAAATCCTGTGCTATTGATATGATACCTAAATATTTCTAAATACATACTACACACAGGTAAATAACACTCAGACACAGCACAAATAATTATGCTCATCTCACAAATATTTGTCTTAGCAAGGAATCAATCTCACACTCTCCGGCTCAGCAGGCAGAGCTAGTGACCACCAGAATAACAGGCTCCTCAATTTTATGTTCTCGTCATGTAATACGAAATACATCATTTCCCAATATGTACAGAAAGTTCTAGAACAAAATTATATCTACCTGATGCAGCTAACTGTTGCTGAGCCACCTTGAGGGCAAGCAAATACTCAGGGGGTGCTTCCCAGGTGACGGCATTCGTTTTCTGGTTCCAGTAATATGTGAAACCACTGGCCTCATCGTAGCAAGCAGACCAAGCTAAAAATAAACTAACATTTGAATTTCCTAGCTTATTACAACAGAAACTTTTTTCATTTTCAATCACTTAAATACTGATTAAGTTAAGTAAAGTTGAAATTTTTGTGTATATCTTTTCACTTGAAAAGCAGCTTTCTGTGTGCGTGTCCACCCATAAGAATTAAAGTTTTTCCATTTCAAATTTCTTTAAAATTGTGCAGCAAACAAACAATAAATAGTTTAACACATTACTCTTATTTCCTCATTTGCCACCAATAGGAATGGTATTTTTACATCGTATAAAAGAACCAAAGGCATTTATATACCTCCGAGATAGATATTTTATACCTCCGAGCTTCATTTTACAAAACGAAATACAGGTTGTTCCTGCTGTCCGTTATTTACTGTTTACTTTAAGCTAAGAGAAACTAAATAAGTGAGTCCCCTCTACGCGTCTTAAAATATTAACAAAGAAAAAATTCATTCATACAAGGACTGCAGTCATTCTAGGACTTGCTCAATATTGCAATGTGTTAATATACCATAGGGTAAAATATACCCTTTTAAACGAAAAATATTTCTGAAGTAATTTGAAATGATAGTGTTATGAGGTAAAAATTATGAAAATATTTGCTCATCAATAAATTTTTGTCAAATGTCTTGTAATCATTAGTACTTTGTGTACCTGCCACTTAGGCATTTCTCTCAGCAACACCGCTTCATTGGGTTGACTAGCTTCAAACATAGAATTCTGTACATTTTCAAATGACTTTAAAAACAGGGGTTCTTAATTTGTCTGTATTTTTAGGTTAGAATTATTTATTTCTCAAAGATTACAAATCACTTCACATAAGAAATAAACGTAACTGTAAAAAGTAGGTATACAGTTCAGAGCTTGTTGTAAACAAGCTCTGAACTGTATACCTACTTTTGATAAAATATACTGTAGGTAGACGAAAAAATTAACACAGGGACTTCACAAGAATTAGATTTTATTAATTTATTTAGTAGAACATTTTTACTTTTTAATTTCTTTCAAGATGTGACATTTTAAATATTTTTCAAATAAACTTACTAAACTTTTTGTTTGTTACCTCAGAACATTCTACTAGGTAAACCGATTTTGTTGATTCTTTTTGTTTGAAAGCTGATAATTCCTGTGTGGTCCCATTTCAGTTTAGTCCACTTCTTGAAATTGTTTATATTTTTGTAAAAAAATGTTTTTATGTTAGTGTTAGTTAATTATTGATTTCACCACATTTCGATTATAACTTTTCCCTTAGTATCACTTCTAACTTCAGCCAGCTCTAAACTGGTCTTTAGTAAGAAATAAAAACCTCAAATCAGTTAACTGTCAGTGGAATAGGACTAAAACAATTAATTTCTATTAGGTAACAAACATTTGTTGAAAAATATGGTTGATATCTTTGATAAATGTCAACACAATTTATTGATTAGTATCAAAATACTAATCATACATTAAATTAATAAATATGTGTTATTCTGTAATTCGTTAAGGTCAAGGACCGTTCCATTATCAGCTCAGCAACATGAGGTAACAACTATAAACAAAAATTCTCCCTCAGGTAGAGAAACAAATGCAAATTGTCATTGCTGTAAAATTATGAGCGTTTCCTGCCATTATTATAAGAACCATGTTATACATACTGGGAGTACTTTAAGAACAGAGATATATACAATAAAAAAATACTTGGACAAAATGAAATAGATATGTACTTAATTTACTATACTAATGTATTAGTGTTATCATTTATCAAAATACTATGCTAATTGAATTTCAATTAAGATAATTTAAACATTAAGTAATTAAGTCATGTGTATAACAAATCACCAACCTATAAGTATAATTATTTTGGAATCTAATTACCTACTTGAACACTAACTATTGAAGTACTTAAAGGACTGATAATGATTATTATAGAAGAACTTGCAACTCAAAGAGATGCAACTGCTAAACTTTATGTGAGTACTTGCCAAGCATTGTCATTGTCTGTAAGTATGTTGTGAAATACCAGCCAAATATTTAAGCTTGTGAATTACCAGGAAGAATTACACTGTTTTTAACCTTCATCAAAATTAATCAAAAGTAAACTGAACAAGTTGGAAATAAAATAAGTCCATGTTCCACTAAAGCAAAGTGGTAGACAATGAGAAGTAAAAGAAAACACAATTAAACTTGATTTTGTCAAAACTTTTAATGGAACATTGTATAGCCTATGTCACCTAGGCCATTATTATTAATCCATTGATACTTTATTCACAAAAATTTGTAGTTTAGGTACTACTGTAGAACACATAAACTGCCAAAACCACTATGCCTCTTTTTTCTCTGTGTAGAATTCCACCTGATACCACTTACTGGCTGTATTGGACAAAAAATAATATGCTAACTTTTGGCTTTGCCATATTCGGTAAAATAGACAGACACTTTTTAATAACTCAGGTTGTTTGAGGGTCACAGCTGTTGAGCCTGGTGTACGAGTAACAGTGGGTGTGTGTGTGGGAGGACATAGTCTAAATAATTGTTTTTTACAAATTCTCTTGGGCTTTATAGAAACACTGTTTTTTCATACCTACGTACATTTTATTTTGTTGGTGCTATTTCCTACACAACAACAACCAATAATGTCCCACTGCTGGGCTCGGGTCTCCTCTCAGGAGAGGGTTAAGGCCATACGTCCCCACGCTGGCCAAGTGCGGGTTGGGGACTGGCAAGAATACGTTGTGGCTACATAAATCTTGCCGTTGGATGTTTTTAAGCCGCCCGAAGGCCTCCAACTAAGCTTCACGACTGTTATCGTATGATAACAACCGGGACCGACTGCTTAACGTTACCTCAGAATCACGGAGACGCTCATGGTAAAATGCCACCAGGGGTACCCATCCAGGTACTGACCGCGCCATCGTTGCTTACCCTCGATGATTGTTTCTAATCAAGGAGTGCAACTGGGCTATGAGCGCCTTTTTTAAACCACATTAATTTAAAAAAAAAAAACAATATCAATATATTATATAAAACAGTTGCTTCCAGTCTGTTTGCTTAGATCTTTTCAACTACTGATTGGATTTTAACACAGTTTTCAGCAATTGATAGAGTGATGAAGAGGAAAGTTCTAATGTGTAATACATTCATATTATAGTAGAGGAAATCTGAGAATTTCAAAGACTTTTAAGAAGTCTTTGAGCTGCTGGGTCTCTGGTTTCATGTAAACAAATTATTAAGGTTTATATAATGTCTACAATGTGCCTTCTTTATCAAATATAAAGATTTTTTTAAAAGTCACCATTAAATATGACTATTCTGTGTCATGTGTAGTATATAAGGACTGCACTGTGAGTATCTTTGGATAATACCACACTGACCCACAGATACCTTTACCACAATTAACTGCAAATATTTATAGTTATAAGTCTTAGTCTTATATTGTATACACCAAGGTGTTCTAATGCATAGTATGTGTTTTTATAAAAATATCTACATGATATGTATGTGTGTCTATGTCCCACAATATCATCAGAAAAATAATAACGAGGATGGAACTGCATCTATTGCAAATACAATAGGCAGTATAAAGAAAAGGCTACTTACGGCAATGCGGTATAGGAGAGGGATGAATAGCAGCAGACGCACCAGCGTAGTTTTGAACAGTAGCTACAGCACCACCGTTGTTTTTGAGGTTGTTTGTAGAGGTACCACTTGCAATCTCTTCAGCTTCATCATCAGAATCACCATAGTTTGCAATCAAACCAGCCAACGGATTCATCTTGTTCACGTTCATTATAATTAACGACACAATAGCTCTGTAGGTTTCATATATACGACTACTAAATGTAATTACTATAAAATCACACACGATCTATTAATCACACGACTGCAAAAATGTCAGCTGAACTAACTAGTCAAGTCAGCTCACCGAAATATCCAAAACGATAAAATCAATAACTCAGCCAGCGACAGCGACCAAAAGGCAAAATGATACCACAGTGTAAAAATATAGTAGTGCTGCCCATAGATAGCAGTTTCATCCTACTACTAAATCGATTAGTTATTCATTACTCGATTACGACCAACTTTTGCGACAGGTCAGCCACAGTTGTTGTCTATAAGTTCATTGTCATTGCCTTTTTTAGTCAGTAATAAGTGCTGGTTATGAAATAATATTGAAAACGAAGTTTTGTGAAGCATCTTTTTCACAGTTTATATTTTTCACACAACCCATGAAACAGATTTTTATTTCTTTTTTTTTATTGTTGTATAAGAGGTAAACGAGCAGACGTATCGCCTAATGATAAGCGATCACCGTCCCCAATGGACACATGAGGTGTCACAAGTGCGTTGCCGGCCTTTTAAGAAGGAGTACGTTCTTTTCTTAAAAGATTTAACTAATCTAATTTAAACTATCCTGGACAAAAGCTATAATTGTTTAAACCAATATCGTTTTGTTGATTGCAAAACAAAATTATTACGAATTGCGCTAGTAAAATATAAGATCTTTAAATTTCATATTCTGCTTTATTTGATCTTTTCTGTGCAAATTACTTGGGCGTGCACCTAGACAGGAAACTTACATGACAAAAACATATTTGGGCAAAGCGGAAACCACTAGATGTAAAACTGAACTGGTTATTAGGACTCCAATCACAACTAAATCCTAGCAATGAGACTCTAGTGTACAAAACAACCTTGTAACCAATTTGGACTTACAGTATTTAATTTTAAAATGTTACTATTCAAATAAAACCTCGGTTAGTTATTTAGGATTGGTTTTACAAAGAAACTTTTCATTAATCGAACATACTGGTACAGTTAATGAGAAGTCTAAAAAGAGTTTCTTTACACTGACGAGGATATCAGCTGCGACATGGGGTCTATCATTTAATACACTAAAAATCATGGAGCTCCTGTACGGACTGATAGGGTGACTATAGGTGCGGTCCGTCGCAAGCTGTTAAATGGCCAACGATCTGCATTGATTTTCTTGTGCAAGGCATATAGGACGATTAGCACTGCGGCGAGGTGATCTTCTGGTCAATCTCGAGGTGCAAAGACGTGTAATCATGTACTATTCAACACTAAAAACCATGGAATGCGATTTTTTGGGCGTTTGTGTGGGTCACTGTTAATCGTGGTGTAAAGGAGTTAAAGTGGTGTGAGTGAGGGTGGGATTAGACCCATTATGTAATAGATATATACCTCGACCTCGCCCTAAAAACAGTTGAACAGGAAATAGCTGAAAACAGCCTGAATTACCAAGAGAAACTCACTGTCCATGTATACAAACTGGCGCGCTCAAAGTGGAGATGGTGCTCTTCAGCAAACCCGGCTAAAAAGAGGTGACATACCGAGCCTACATACAGATTTACCACTTGACATTAAGAGAGCCGTGTGAAAAGAATTTTCATACAAGTCAAGAGCCATCTTGAGGAAAACATGAACTGAGAAATCAAACAAATTAGTTTTGCCTTAGTTTTTATTCCTTACTTTATTTGAAAACCGATGCACGAAACAGTCAATTTCATGCACTAGCCGGAATCCACTCGCTAATCAGCGTTTTTGGGCAACAGGAGTAAGGGCGAGCAACATTCCGTCACATGACTGTACCACCGCGTCTACGAGACGTCTGTCATAAGACGAACTTTACTAGCAAAATGAAATGACTGTAACTACCAAATACACACTGTAGACTAAAAAATTTTACAGCGTGTGGTAAGTACTTAGTGAAAAAGCGCTTTAGCAAGTAATACTCATAGTATAATTGACTGTGAGTGAGTGAGAGCGTATGCAACATGCAACTGCTATGCTTGAGGTCTCGATATCGATTCTCGGGTCGTATCAAATATTTGTATGATATGCAAATATTTGTTTAAAAGTTTGGTTGTATTCTATGTGTAATACGAATAAATAAATATTTTTTTCTCTCTCACACAGAATATTTACAATTGCTCCGTCTTAAATTAGATATTACATGATGAATTGGCGAAACTGTGTGAAAGACTGTTCCATGACTGGTAATCTATACTAGGAATACCTGTATGATACCAGACTCTCTAACTCTAAATATACTTATTACAAACTTACAAGACTGAGAGTGAGTGAGTGCGTGCGTGCGTGCGTGCATAAGCGCGCGCGTGCATGCGTGCGTGTGTGTGTGTGTGTGTGTGTGTGTGTGTGTGTGTGTGCATACATCGTCGGAGCCGCAGACCAAACCTAGTGCAGTTTACAGTTGTACAGTAATACTGAATTTTCTAAAAAAGCAGTCTTTTTAGTTTCACTTATCTATCTTTGTGAGATATTTTTCATAAATAATTCATGTAAGCGTTCGGTCCCGATTGTCATGATCATCTATGGTACAGTAACCATTACGGAGGAGCCCTCAAATATACTGATAACTATATAGTTCAGTTGTAAAGGTCCAATGCCAATCGCTTTGTAGAAAAACTGATATTCAGGTAAAACCGGTTGAACTACTAGCTAACCTTAATTAATCTTGGCAATAATAAAGGTTAGGTATATTAAGAAGATGATTAATTCATGTATAGGTATAGAAATGGTTGTTAATAAAACTTGCAATATACACAATTTATATTTTATTTACTAGTTACATTAAAATCCTATTTATTTATGGGCACATGTATAAAAATATAAATAAATTTTAATAACTAAATCTTAGTTGGTTAATTACATAAAGCAGGCTAGCTTATAACCTATAAAACGTATTTAAAAACGTTTATAACTTAGTAAATACTATGTTACATAGCTCAAAATGCTCGTATTCAAACAAAATAAAGACAACACAAACAGGATGAATATTTTTAAAAGTAACAATCAATGCAGAATGTATAAAAGGCTAGCACATTTTTAAAAAAATAGTTAAGCTGACATTCACATGCAAAAATTAATCATGGAAACATAACTGTACGAGTTTGAGAATTATGCCACTGTCTTCGTATGTACGACTTGTACCGATTTTATTGATACAAGGAGGCGTCTTCATAGGGTGGTCACCATCCTCAATGTGAATAAGGACAATGCATCATGGTGACCCACACTATAGCGGCCTAGTAAGATGCTTTATCACGCCCCCTTAAAGCACCCGTGATCATAGTGGGAAGGAAGGTGCGTTGGTAATAGAGTTCGAGAACGTATGTCTTCCACTCTAAGGCGGTGACTTCTAAGGGAGAGAGGAGGGGGCAATTGGAAGACCTTTTCAGAGCACAAGGAGGCGATATCTCTACGCAACTGTAGAGGCTCAAAGGACTCGGTGGCTTCAGGACTGTCGACAATGCGATATGTCGATATAGTACAGGGTATGCGGTGCAAACGGGGGCAGTAGTGTTAGTGACGCTGACCCGGTACTTTTACAGAATTTGCTACTGAAAGGCACTACGCTTATTAAAGGGCGCTAGAGAAATGATTGCACACTGAGGCTTCAAGACCTTCTTTGTTTTATGAATTCTACATTTCTATAACATACTGTCTACACTCCGGCAGATATCTACGGGATAATTAGATCAATAGCAAATATATTGACAAAATAGTAAATAGAAATAAATATCATTTAATAATAGAGCAAACGTGGGACTCTTCGAGTTATTTTCTATTATAAAAACCTGTGTGAGGTTTGAACCCATTACACTTATCGAAGTAGAAAATGGCGAGGTGACGGCGTAAGCCACTACGCCATAATCACCTCCCCATTCCCACTGATCAGTAGTGTTTTTATGATGTTTTTCACACAACACTGTTTGTTTAAAATGCAAGTATGATGTAAATATGTCTGGTAACTATTGATATTTACCTTAGAATTAAACACAAGAAGGTTTATTTACAAAGACAGTACCTAAATATTTATACATAAGCCATCAGCACATGTAAGTACTCTGTCTTAGGTGGCGAAGCACAAAAAATAAATCAACAATGATAAATATAAAATAATAAGGGTTAAGGTATTTTCATGTTTTATTTAACAATTATTTAAGATTGTTATATGCTACACAAGTTACGTATTTACGTATATCGCATATTAAAGATTTGCGACATCCTTTGCATTACAAATATTATTTTGACGTCTTTGTATATAAATTACTTATTTGTTTAACAGATACAAATATGACCAGGATTCATCTAAGAATATGGAAATAAATATACCTTATGCTCAATTATTTCTGTTTTGTATTTTAAGTAACATTATAGTTGACTGGCATTCACATTGCTGTTGGGGCTGAAAAGCTATGGAGTGGCGACCACGAACTGGAAGGTGGAGCGTAGATATGCCCTACAAGATAGTGAAGGTCGCGGGAAACCGGTGAATAAGGGCAGCACAGGACCAGTTGTTGTTGTCGTTGTGGGTTAAGCCTAATTGCAGAAGGGGACGTCGTTCCGCTGAGATGATGACGATTGTTGACTGATAACCAAAAGCTTATAATAATGTAAATGCCAAAACAGTAGGTATGTTCAGTATGCCCTATGGATTAACAATCTAATGACGTCATTGGCCATTTCTCGTTTTGTCAAATCATTTTTTAATGATGACAGTTTATGTCTTAACGTATATTTTTATTAGATTATGGTAATTATTCTCTAAATAAGAAAACTACAGTATTGTTCACGTTTTTTTATAACTTTAAAAAACGATGTGGCTTACAAGCTAGATATATATTTGTATTACAATTCATAACACAATATTAACTTATAAAAATATAATATTATAATTATTTAATTCTTGCTGCCTGTTTCATTCATTGTAATAATTGAATATTGATGATTCGCGTCATAGGCAGAGGTTGATCGGAATTTAGCACAAAACTATAAACATGTGAGGTCCCCTTGAAACAGAATGATAATAAATAATTACTGGGTAATCACAACAATCACTATTATTCTAATAGTGAGAGAAAATTTGTTTGTTACGCTTTCACGCGAAAACCACTTAAATAAACATCATGCAACTTTGTATACATATTTTTGGAGATATTAGAAGTAACATAAGATACTTTTTTAGTAAATATGCGAGCGAAGTCGCGGGTGAAAGTAAATAAATATTTCAATAAATCGGTGATTGTCGTTAATTAAACGAAGACAATTCTTAGATGTGAAGGATAAAAACTTTAGCTCATTGACTCACTCATACTTATGGTTACAGTATTTTATATAAAGCTTGATCTCTGTTATGGCTACGAAACCGACGATGTATGTAACTTTTAAAAAGTGGTATTATTTTGTATAACATTTATTTTTACCCGATTGCGAAAGAAGGAGGCTTATGTTTTCCTAGTGTATGTATGTATATTTCTTTGGCACGCCCTAGAGCCTAGAAGGCTTGTCGTATTTTAATGTCAATGGATTCGTGTTAGTCGTGAGAGTGACACTGAGTACATCAAAATTAAGAATTTTTTGTGTCAAAATGTAACCTCAAAAAAATGATTTCAAATACATCGAGTGTGGTATCAAAATAAAGAATTTTTAACAGATCACTGGATAATCATATGAATTTATAAAATATATAACTTATATATTTTGTATATTATATTGACGCAGTTAGGTTTTATCTTTTTACTAATTCATTACTTGTTAATTTATAACATGTCAGTTTCATCATAAATTCAGGGCATTGTCGTTAGATCTTAATTTTTATATTTATTATAAATATTTATAATAAATATAAAAATTCAGATCTAACGACAAGTATACCTTGTAAGTTCTAAAATGACACAAGACAAGACAGTGGCAAATGTCACATGTAACAGAGGTCAAGCATATTTTTAAGACTATAGTATGTATGAGTAATAATGTCAAAAATATGCAAAGTCGATTTGAGTTGAACATACTGTCATACATTCAGTAGTTAAGTAACTATTATATTCTATGAAGTGGTTTTGGTTTGTTACCGCTCTACGATACAAGGTTCGCAGGTACCAGGTATCAGATACGCTGGGTGGCATTGGGGACATTTAGGGTTCTCCCCGTAACTTGCTCTTCCCGGCCTAGCCACATTCACTTGAAATGATGTCTGAGCATTGTCACTTTCGTATCCAGGATGTTCTTTGTCCAAGGGGAAAACGTAGTCAGGTACGAAGTAAGAACTAATGTTATATTCTACGTGACTTGGTTCAGGTGTTGTGGTAATTGGTTCTGGTCTTGTTACCGCACTAAACGGGTTTTTGCCCTCAGATTGCCCAACTGCTCTTGGTTGATGTAAGTTGACAGATTTAGTTTCATTATCTTCCTTAGGTGGAACTAAGTCAAAAGCTGGTACTGCCCATCTCCATTCATAATAAATGGGCGGTCCTATCGTTGTTAAAGCAATCGGCTCAGATTTAGTTTTTGGTGGTAGAAGTATTTTTTCAGGTTCTACTATACCTGTCTTCTTTTGGAAAGTTTTAAATGTATTTTCAGAAGCAGGTTTAGATTTGGTATTAACTGAATGATATCTAGAAACCTCCGAAAACGTCTTATCATTTTTTAAAGTGTTTAATTTGACGCTGTCAATGTTTTTAGTTTTTCTAATGTTTCTATCGTCTTCATTGCTTACTTGTTGATCAGGCAGCTCGGAGTTTAGGTCAATAATCTCTGATTTTGATATCGCAGTTTTTGTATCTTCATCAGAATTTGGGTCAAACCGTTTCAGGAACTTAAAAACGGGTGCTTCAGCATGTGGAGTGGTTTCATCATAATCTTCTTCGCTTGAGCTTTCTGTGACTGGAGAGTAAGGTGGTAATAAATCTACTGAAGGTTGATTAGCTTTTGAATGCTTCTTGGATTTATGATGACGCGGGGAATTAAATTCTCGTTCTGAGTCTTCAGCTGTATCAATTTTATGGTTATCCAAATCTACTTCTGTATCCTGCCGACGATTAATGTCATTAGCTCCGAAACGGTGCTGACTTTGTTTTGTATCCAGGTCGTTATCTTCTACTTCATCGACCTGAAATGAGATAAAGATTTATATTACTTATGAGGATAGAGTTTATACGATACTTTGAGTTTACCAAGTGACTTAAATAGATGGTTACGAAATTAAACAGCCATTTAATCAAAGGTAGTTGAGTAGCACTAAAAAATAAAAAGCCCTAAAAGGCCTATTGATTTTAAGCAAACATTAAATCAAAACATTGAATGTATATAGTATTTTATTAAATTGGTTAAGTTAAATATAAAATAATAACCGAAGGGTTCTTGATGAAGCTTTGATTTCTATCCAACTGTAGGTAGAGTTGGATAGAAATCAAAGCTTAAGACATGATAAAATTGCCCTTGGTATGAAAACCAAAGGTATAATTGCGTAAGAGAGCCACGCTTCGGCAGGAATGGACTGGCTCGACAGGAGTGATACCCTGGCCTTTTACCGAGTGAGTGAGGATATCGGGGGCCCATATCCCAACCCCTGCTCCCATCCCCCAAAGGCCAGCAACGCACTTGTGACACCTCTGTGTTGCGGGTGTCCATGGGCGGCGGTAATCGTTTACCTTCAGACGATACTTCTGCTCGTTTGAACCCTACTCCATAAAAAAAAGTTAAATGACTGTCGAACTAAAATTGATTCAGATAGCATTTAAATGTCATTATCGTCGTCATGTCTATTGAGCCATTCTAGGCCATCAACCTAGTTTCAATGTGCTTTTTTGGAACTCATTGATTAGTATTTTCGTCTATCTCTTTTATTAATCTATTAAGATGTACCATAACCATTCAAATGTATGATTTTGAGATCGATATGAATCGTCTGTTTTGCTCCCAATGACGATAGTGGTTATGAGATATTTAAGATATTATTATTACATGAGCTAAAAACATACATGGAAAACGATATTTGGTATTTTTTTGTATAAAATGGAAGTGTCTGTATGTAATTTCGAATTAACAACTTTTTTATTGACTTCAAAAAATGAGAAGGTTCTCAATTCGTCTGTATTTTTTATTTTGTTTGTTACCTCAGATCTTTGGACTGGGTGAACCGATTTTGATAATTCTTTTTTATTTGAAAGCTAATACTTCCTTTATTATCTCATTTCATTTCAATTGATCCAGTTCTTGAAGTCTCTTATTTCTTGTTAATTTTTACTAAATACATCTAAAAAATATACAATACTAACATCAAAAAATCAATTTTAAAAATGTTTTTACGTCTGTTTATTTACTGTTTGTTTATTTCTGCTTATCTCTGGAAAGAATGAACTGATTTTGACGGGACTTTCACCAGCAAATAGCTGATGATATAAGAAGTTATTTAGGCTACCCTTTTTAGTCAAGCTTTGCCTATTACCCGCGGTTATTGTAGTAAAGGCACCGCAACAACCTCGGCTAACACCACTGGGTTCAGCTAGCACTACATAAATAGACTGGTTCCTTTCATGCAGAAAAATATCCTGGTCACGGAGTAAAAAAAACGACTTCTAGCAAATTTGTACGAAATTTTTTAACAGGCCTACCTTTGTATTAGTCTTAAGCTCGTCGAAGTAGGGGTTGTAAGGTGGCATAGACAGTATGTCCGGTCGAGGTGTGCGTAGGCGCATCTCGTCATCCGATACGAAAGGCTTGTCGCGTTGACCTGAAAAAAAAACAGTACAATGATAACAATACACTTTCACAGTCAAAGGGACATCAATTCAGTCTCCACTCCTATTCATCTAAGGGGTAAAAACAATAAAAAAGGAGCAGCAAGGATCCTACATTAGAGGGCACCTACGAACCGTAGGAGGCCCGAGGTGCATCGTATATCCAGGGATTTCTTTTTGAGGGTGCACCTTCTTCCCCGGCCTCTAATACCCGAGACGGTGTGCGTCGGTTCGAGCCCGACATAACCACCAATCGGTGGTATCCGAGGTGACTTCCGCACAAAAAATGGGGGTGTTGTAAAGACCGACTATTGGAGCAAACTACGTAGGGCAACATCACTGCAGAGAACTTGAAACCCTATCACTACCCGTCTGGCTAGAAGAGAGTAGAAACTACTTAAGAACACACCTAAGTCCAGCGGCTTATGATGATGGATAATGACGTCAATTGATCTAAAAATAATAACACCTACACCTAGGACATTTTAAGCACGTCAACGAACACCAATCAATATTAAGCTCGGAGAAGTGAAGAAATGAAAAAGAGAAGTAGCCCTCTTGGTTATGGGTAACTACGAGGGCTACTTCTATGTCATGTCCTAGTGACTTAAAGGTCAAAGTCTGTGAAGGAAAGGAATTTATGATCCTCCAACACAAAGCAAAAGTCAGGACATATCACTAATCAGCGATAGTTAATGTGTAGCACTGACTTCTATACTTGTGTAAATTACTTGCATAGAAATTGGCGGTGACTAATATTCTTTTTTATGGAACAGGGGGCAAACGAGCAGACTTATCTTAGAACACACAGCAAGCGCTGTGTCACACAGGTTTTCTGTGAAGCTGTGGTATCACTCCGGTCGAGCCGACCCATTCATGTCAAAGCGTAAAAGCACGGTAAAATACTATAATATATAATAGTAATATGTCTTCACTAGATGGCGCTGGTTGTCGTGTTTGTATTTGATATCGCTACATGCTTAACGGCTTTACGATTTGTTAATAAATAATATTTTTCAAAAAATGTGATAATAGGGTACGATAATATGTACTAAAAGGATTTCCGGAAAAAAAAATTGATGCTGGGCTCTTTATCGTCGTAGTGTGATGTTTTAGAGTCCGTATTTTTCCACGATATATGCGCTATCGAACAATAACATAGTAGTTTTTATTTTAGTTCGACTAAACAAACAAACTATTTTGCCTTATTATAATATTATTTGGTATAGATATTTCCGGCAGGTTTCTAGGTTAACTCCTCACTAATTATATTAAATAGAATAAGTATAAGATGAGTAATAAAGGAGATATAGAATAAATGATTATTGTGTGCTAATCGTTATATATAATTGGGCGTCCGTATTTAAGCCGTAAATGCGTGCTTTTAATTAATTGCTATAAAAAGTTTCTTTATGATATTCTTCCTATTTAGAGGAGCACAGTAGGTCGTTTAATTTGATGCTTATTTTTATAACTTCACGCTTGAATACTTCCTACATATTTAAAAAAGTCCCATGTTATTCTATTTATAGATA
The DNA here is from genome assembly GCA_003709505.1 of Hyphantria cunea. NCBI lineage: Eukaryota > Metazoa > Arthropoda > Insecta > Lepidoptera > Erebidae > Hyphantria > Hyphantria cunea. Next base: position 319,237 of record PKRV01001230.1, read on the forward strand.
GTAGTACGGTAAAAAATAAGATTTATTTGTTGTCGTTTATAACCTCTGACACAAAGTGGGACTCGATAGCAGTTTGAAAATATGTGTTTGTAATTGAGAGAGCTGTATTTTTAACACGGTATCATTTGATCATTTTTATCAGGCGTCTCTGTTGGTTGTTGCGAGACTGCTAAGCCAGGAGGAGTGGGGTTTTTTTTATAATTATTGTAACTGTTAGAAGTATACTGTACCTCTGTAGTATCGACGAATGAGATAAAAAATAATAAAATATTTAAATTCAAATAATTTAGAATAAAACTATGACGTCTGAATAGCTTTCAGCTTTCGAGTAAGCGTTACCCATTTTGAAAAAGAGTAGATTTTTATAATTTTTGACCAGATTTTAAGCTACGATATTTTGGTGACACTTAGAATAAAACAAATGATATTAAACTACGGAACCTTACGTCAGTAAATATGCTCTTAGTTTTTAATAAATATATTAATTTAATGGAAGTGTATAGTACAGCAAATTATCCAAACAAAATATTTATCAAACGACAGGCCTTCCTGCTACCGACCTTACAGAAATCCTTATCAATCAATCACTGGTACTAAATAAACAAAATTTATCGAAATAATTATTATTTATAATGAATTCACTCATTCAGTTTTCATTTCTACAATGGAGTTAAATTAGTATCCAATTAGAATAGTTAGATACTTTTGATACACGATATAATCAAAATACAGTAGTTTATAATCGAATAAATAAATATTTTCTATTCCAATATATTCAATGCCAACTATATGACAATAATGAGTAGGTATGTATAACTAAATACATCTTACACACAGCCTTCTGATGCCATAATAGTCATACATACATTAAACATATTCCTTCTTCATAACAATGTCGAGTAATAGGATGAAAAGTAAAGCCAGATAGAAGCTAGAAGTCTTATAAGCTAAGCTTCAAGTTTGACCTCACGATTAGTTTGATCTTAAATGTAAATTATTAATAATTTAAATCATAAAATGCGATTATAAATATTCGAGAGGCATCGTCATATATTATATAGGACCTGTTATAATTATAAGCTAAAATTAAAGCTATTGAAATTGTAGGTCAACTCGCCAAGAATTTATAGAGTAATTAGATTTGTTCACGACTTTGCTCTTTTTATTACGGTTTTTGATGCTTTATTAATTCAAGTAAGTACAACTGATCTGAACTAAAGTAGAACTGAAGGAAAATCAGTTTTTACTAAAATATAACCAAATTTGCTATGTTTTCACAAACAGTATTCCCAAGCCATCTCACAGAATTGAGAATTAAATATAATTATCACATTCAGCCTATCGCAGACCACCGGTGGACATGGAAATCTCAAAATTCCTCGGCTTCTCGAAAATCTAGTTCCTATCTGTGGATCGTTTTACTGGACTAATACTGTGACTGCGCTATGTTTCACTGAGTGTGTGATAATACGTGAGGCCGATGACGCGCTTGTGACACTTCTGGTGTTGATGGTGTCCATTGGTGGTGGTAATCGGTTACCATCTGGCGACACGTCTGCTCTTTTGCCCCCTAAATTTCATAAAAAAGTAACTATCAACATAACCTAATTCATAAGGGTGTCATTTTTTATTTTTTAACAATCATTTTGATATATGACAAAACAATGTTTGGCGAGTCGGCTAGTAAATGTGTAAAAATAGTATCACAATGCGTAGCATCATAATGCATATGAAACTATGTACTATTTTAGTTGTACTTTATTCATTTACTTTTTGTCTGTCTGTCTGTTTATTTCAGCTAATCACTGGAAAGGCAGGGCCGATTTTAACGGGACAAAACTTAAGCCTAATTTTTTTTTTTTTTATAATAATAAGTATATTTAGAGCAAAATTTAAATTTAGTTAATCTTTACGTGTGTTGAATACTTTTTACATGAAGAAAAATCATGGAACTCGTGTCATCGTCACCAGACGCTTCCTGTGACCTATAGTTTTTTACTTCTTTATATCGCGCACTTTATTTAAAGAGGAAATAGGTTAATTTCAGTTGAGCTTACTGTTTGTTTACAGTTTTGAATTTTTTACTCCTGTCGGCAGTCCCCATGGCATCTTTTTTTTCAATTTTCGTGAATCAAATACGATACAAAAACAGCAAAATCTTCAGGGCTCGGCTAGTATACGCTATTACCTATAGAATCACGAGTAAACTCATTAGATATGACCTCACAGTAAATTAAATAATTTGTATGCCAAACCAATTTCAGAAGGTAACTACTAAATGTAAGTAATTACTTTAAATGCCAATCACAGTTCACTTGTAAAACATAATTAAGAAAATCTGGATACTTTGGTTTTGGCAAAATTATTATGTTTAGTTATCACCATCATCATCAGCCTAACATCGCAGTCCACTGCTGGACATAGCCCTTTCACATATTGTAATCATCGTTAAATAATCTTTATTTTGATACTTCACTCGATGTATTTTGAAAACCTTTTTTCTAGATATTTTGTTTTATTTTTTAAATTTTGATGTACCCAGTGTCACTCTCACTACTAAGACGAATCTATTGATACCACTCACATAAGCTGTTTAGACCCTAGGACGTGCCAAAGAAATATACATACACACCTACATACAGTCGAAGAACATAACCCTCCTTCTTTTGCAGTCGGGTAAAAACTAAACTGGAACTTAGGCAAGTTGATTGATTCTCAGTCCGAGTCGAATTAAACAATATTTAAATGTTAGATAGCCTATTTACCAAACCATTGAAAATCAATAACAATATTAAAAAACGGAGTTCTTTTCCTCTTCAGAGACTGAGACAAAAATGTGAAAAGGTACGCAAGTGCCTACTCAGCATACACAAGTTAAAAGTTATGTCGAAATTAAAATGACAACTCACCAATAAGTAGGTTAGCATCATAATCCCTTTCGGACATTGAGCAGTTCACCATGTACCAGTGGTCGCAGATCAGCATGCGTTGTTGGAACAGCGTCATGTTGGGACACTTGTAGCTAAACTGTCTCCCCATTCCATCGCACATGTGGTATACCTGTAAAAGAAAGAGACCACTATCAAAGAAAATATTAAGGATGGTAGTTATGCTTCGTCACACATAAGGGCCCTCGCCCACATTGACATTTTGCAGAGTACTGTTGCGCGTTCGCATCGATACAGTCGCGCTGCGTCGCTAGCGCCCTCGCCCACATAACCACGATTCATTGGCGACGCAAACGCGATTCTGTTGCGTTTCTATCGCGCTGCAAACTCGGTTCTTCATAGACGCGCCACCCTCCCTCCATTCTTCCCCCGATGCCGTCCGATACGGTCGCACTTTTTAAACTGTAGTGCGTTTCAAATGCAACTAAATCACCTCAGTAGCGATGTTGTCGCGCGTTTACAAAACGCATCACTACAAAAGTCGCCGTGGGCCGTTCGCCCTAAATCGGCTCGATCCGAAAGATTGTTGATTGTGTTGATTGATTGATAAGGTTACCGGAGACTTAACCCTTCTGGGGGAAGGATGGTACTGAAAGTGTGGTAATTGACTCGACTTTAGATATTACAGTGACTCATAAAAAATATAATGGCAAAATTACTTTGATTTCTTATAGTTAAAACAGCTATTAGAAAACGCGTTCAGAGAATCAATCACTATATTTAAAAGAGTCTATTTAAAGTATAATCTGCTAGATCTAGCGTAGCATTCATACAATTATTATAATTCGCCACGAGAGAAGTTATTGCAAATATTGTAATGTCAAGACAACAGAAAATAAATAGTAATCGTGGCAGAGATATTATAAGCATCGTTACTTTCATTTACCAAAACCAATCGGCTGATGAGCGTGTACAGAGCACACATTTCTGTTATCAGAGATAAGTATGACTTTTCGTTCATACGACGATGGTATTCCAGCTTAGGAGTCGTATCTACAACGCTTAAATTCCTGACAAAAGTAATAGGAGTGTTAAAAGGATTACAAAAGTATAAATATACATAAATTCTTTTTTATTAAAGGGAGAAACTAGGCTCACGAAGAATGAGCGCAATAGACTAAATTAAAAAAAATAGGAAATAAAATAACAAAATAAAAGTATACAAGTTTCGAACCAAATTGAAATACCACCACACGGGCATCATCAGCTTTCAAATAAAAAAAAGAATCATCAAGAAAAATGGTTGTATATTCTGCAGTATTTGTTAATATCTGTAACCTTAAAAAAACCATCGCTAACCCACCGTTGGTAACGTTTTTTCGAAAAAATCGATTTTTTTTACTTGCCGTGGTAGCGTGTTGCAATTTCGAATAACTGCCCCATTTTAAGTCCCCCACCGTTAGTTCTTGCCAAAACAGCACCACAGACTCATATTCCAGACTTTGGCCTCAACTAAGTTCGTAAGACCAGCGTCTATTAAGTAATTCAATTATTCTTAGATGAATTTCAATACTTTTCTTAAACTGTGAAAAAATCTTTAAAGTAAGGTTACATTTATAGATATTTTCATTATAGTATTTAAACTCACTTAAATAATCAGCCCTTTATTTATTTAATTTATGTTTTACGAAAATATGTAACAAATGCTTACAATTGTTTCAGAATGTCTTACGAAAATAAACGAGGTCTTTCGAAAAATTTCGTCTAGCTATACCATTTGATAAAGATCTGTCACAAATATGATAAGATAGTGAAGCTGAAAGCGATAAAGCTATATAAAATCTAGTATCAGGACTGAATTCGAATATCGAAGAGGATTTAAGTGACCGAGAATCTTCAAGCGACATTAATTCTGCTTTTAGTTGGGAAATGATAATTGTAGCAAATGAATAAAAGAAACCTATCCCCAATCCATTTTGCATTAGAAGTCATAAATAGGATATAGCAGGTGAAAAGGACCCTCTTGGCATTTTGAGATACTTCTTTCAATCAGAGATGATGATGATCACAGACACTTCGATTGACCTGATATTACTAGTTCTTTATGAGCGAGTGTGACGAAAAATTTAAAAATTAAATATTCATCTCACAAATTCATGAAATATTTGTGCCTTGAGCACGTAGTGCTTTGTTGCAGAACATATTTTACGGTACAAGAAGAGTGGTTTTTAAGGAGGTTGTTTGTTTTGTTAGAAGAATTTCTATTTGTCTTAATTTTTTAAGAGTTTGTGGAGGAACGGGTGCGCTATCTCTCCAACACAAAGGGAGGATCGTTCGACCAGGCAAGGTGATCATGCCTGGTGGGCCACTGCCCAACGGTTAACATTAGGATGTTGTATTTATCTTATTCGGCCCGATAACTATTGCGCGATTCAGGATTAGTAGTTTCTTCGTTTCCTTCGTTACTGGTGTCGACGTATCTTCGTTAAATGGCGCTGTAGTGTGTTTTTATTTGCGTTGTATGTGGAAATCGCTACAACTTCGTAATTTCATAATAGTCACAATTATAGGCGCATTAAATGAAGTCGATGCTATGTTTTTAAGATCAAATCAACGTTCTCATCAACCACATTTATTGATTCATTGCTGGACATGAATGCTTCTATAGAAATAAGGCTTAGGCTTACTATACGACACTGGCCAGATGGGCTAGTATTAAGTTGTTTCAAGTTTATCTTCTCTTTGGAGTAAAGTTGTCCTTCATCAACATCAACAACCCATAATGTCCAGTGGGACCCAAGAGAGAGAAGAGCCAAGCCCAGCCACTGCTGAGCTTGGGTCTCTTCTCAGGAGAAGGTTAAGGCCATACGTCCTCACGCTGGCAAAAGCGGGTTGGGGACAAGCAAGATAACGTTTTGGCTATGTAACCTTACCTTGGATGTTTATAAGCCGACCAAAAGCCTCCAACTAAGCTTCACGACTGTTATCCTATGATAACAGCCGGGACCAACTGCTTAACGTGACCTCCGAATCACGGAGACGCTCATGGTAACATATCATTAGCGGTCACCCATCCAGGTACTGACTACGCCGTCGTTGCTTATTCTCGGTGATTGTTTGTAATCACCGAGTGCAAATTGGCTACGAGCGCCCCAAAGTTGTCCTAAGTATTCAAAAATCAAATAACATATTTAATTTAATGACGGGATTTTTTAAAAATTGTTTTTTAATTATTCTTTATTAATGTTAGAGTAAATAAAGTTATAAAATCTTAATTATTTGTCGTTATGTCGTAATTGTTTTGTTATTCCCTTGTATAGATATTTTGAAAAAATATTTACCAAAAATAAACCAATCATTGATAGTTACAAGTCGTACACTTGTGATGTCTATTCCGAAATGAGAAAACAGTTTACCTATCTTTGTATGAACGTACGTATGATGACTCATTTACAGCCGACTACGGGAGCAATTTAAGCAGGACAAGATAAAGAAAACTGGACGCAATTCCTTTGCCAAATCTTCTAACCTAAATATCAGAATAAAACCTCAATTCTAAGGAGAGGATGATTTCCAACGAATGAGGTGTCAATAGATTTAATAATCGCCCGGGTGACATAATTTTATGTAAAGTTTTTACGTATTCCTGTTATAATTTTTAAACTTTTTCTTGTTGACACATTCCTGTTTACACCCATTATGTGTATAGTCTAAAGAATTTGGCACAATCACTTTAGATATTACACCATCTTTAATTGCACTGCAAAAACTATTCAACTATTTGATTATTTGCTTAAAGTATTAACAGTACTACAAGTTCAGGCCTCTACGTGAATGAACAACGTCATTGCGAATATTGATATTTTTTATTTAAAGTTACACAAATGAACGGCATTGATGATGCTATTCGTTATTATATACGACTATTCATTTATTATACATATGCATTCTTATCGATACCAAACAAAGGTTGTACCATCTGTTGTAGAACACAATGTCCCCGTTTTTTATTCCATAATTAATAAGTGTATAGAAACATGTTTACAAATATTTGCAATGAATGGAAATCGAACATATGAATGCATTACAACATTAAGGTTACGTTTCTAAAGAGCTTACTTACAACTATAATATGACATATCAATGGTGAAGTGAATTAACGAAATACTAGTCAAAGTTAATATATATTAATTTCATTAAAAAAAATGGGGTGTGTGGGGCCGAACCACAATCTTTCGCCCCCAGCCAACCTCACCTGCACGCGGTGCACCCTGCTAGATAACAAACGAGGCTCTGGCGACCGACCGATGGCGGTATATCCATCCTAAAAGGCGTAACTAAATACAATAGGCCGGCGATGGGCAGCAGCGTCACCGGTGCAACAAGTTACGCCCTGCGATCACCAACCCGCCTGCCCAGCGTGGTGATTATGGGCTGACCCCCTCCATGAGTAAGCATCAGAAGCCACGGCCCCCAGTTCCCGATAGTCCCGCTATTCCTGGTCATGGTGGCGACCACGGTTACGGCGGGACAGGGGGTGCTAAGAATCACCGGGTTACGGGAGGCCACCACAAAAGACTGACCCTGGCAACGTACAACGGCCGCACGTTACGGCTAGACTCGCATCTGGTACAACTTGAGGAGGAACTTGGGAAGATTAGGTGGCATATCTTAGGGTTATGTGAAGTCCGAAGAGAGGGGGAGGATACCATAATCCTGGACTCAGGTCACCTGATGTACTTCCGCGAGGGAGACCAACGATCCCAAGGTGGCGTGGGGTTTCTGGTAAACAAGTCGCTTTCTGGCAACGTTGTGGAAATTTCCAGTGTGTCGAACAGGGTAGCGTACCTCATTGTCAAGCTTACCGAGAGGTATAGCCTCAAGGTAATACAAGTGTACGCACCGACCTCGGCTCACTCAGACGATGAGGTGGAGGATATGTTCGATGACATATCGAGGGCCCTCCACTCCACTACTAAAACCCACTACAACGTTGTTATGGGTGACTTCAACGCCAAAGTGGGAGTACAAACTTGCGGCGAATCGGTAATAGGATCCCATGGATTTGGAAACAGGAATCATAGGGGGCAAATGCTCATCAACTTTCTCGAGCGGGAGGGGCTGTTTTTGATGAACTCATTTTTCGAGAAGCGGCCCCAAAGAAAGTGGACGTGGAAAAGCCCGGACGCTATGACAAAAAATGAGATCGATTTCATCATAACGGACAGGAGGCACATATTCAGAGACGTCTCAGTGCTCAATAGGTTTAACACCGGTAGCGATCACCGACTAGTCCGAGGTTCTCTGAATATCAACTTCAAGGCTGAACGTGTCCGCATGATGAAGTCCAGGCTCCGACCAACTCTGCTCCAAGTCGAGATGGGATCTGAAAAATTCCAGTCAAATCTGGAAAACCGATTTGTTGCCATGGAAACCACAAGAGACGTAAACCAGAACCTTGAAAATGTGGTTCGAATCCTCAGGAGTGAAGGTACGAGATTTTGTCAAATGCAGCGTACAGACACGAAGTCGAAGCTTTCAGAAAGGACACTAGGGTTAATGAAGGAAAGACGTGAGAACCCGCCAGTCACTTCATCGGCAAAACGGACTCTAAACCGAGAGATTAGTAAGCGTGTACGACACGACCTCCGATGCTCCAACACTCTTTTGATTGAAAGAGCAATCGAGCAGAATCGGGGGTCAAAAGTGTTTGTGAAATCTCTTGGAAGAAGCCATTTGACGAAGCTGACCACAGTAAGCGGAGAAGTCGTTGCTTCCAAGCTGGCTGTCCTTTCGGAAGTAGAAAGCTTCTATGGCGATTTGTACGCTTCGCATGCATCTCGACCTGATCCCGAAAATGAGGACCCTCGAGCCAAATTAACACGCCACTTCACCGAAGATCTGCCAGAAGTCAGCATTGACGAAATCGAGATGGCTCTTAGACAGCTGAAAAATGGAAAAGCCCCTGGAGAGGATGGCGTTACTACAGAGCTGTTAAAGGCTGGAGGTAAACCCGTATTAAAGGCGCTCCAAAAGCTTTTCAACGCTGTCCTGTTCGAAGGGAGGACTCCAGAGGCGTGGAGTAGGAGTGTGGTCGTCCTGTTCTTCAAAAAGGGAAATAAAACCATGTTGAGGAACTATCGGCCCATTTCCCTCTTGAGCCACGTCTATAAGCTGTTTTCAAGAGTCATCACGAACCGTCTTGCGCGAAGACTCGACGAATACCAGCCACCGGAGCAGGCTGGGTTTCGGAGCGGATATGGCACCATAGACCACATCCACACAGTGCGGCAGATAATACAGAAGACCGAAGAGTATAATCAGCCCCTGTGTCTAGCATTTGTGGACTATGAAAAGGCCTTTGACTCGATTGAGATCTGGTCTGTTCTGGAGTCCCTGCAGCGTTGCCAAGTAGATTGGCGGTACGTCCGAGTGTTGAGATGTCTCTACAAAGCCGCTACTATGTCCGTCCAAGTACAGGATCAGCATACAAGACCCATACCATTGCATCGAGGAGTGAGGCAAGGGGACGTTATATCCCCGAAATTATTCACTAATGCAATGGAGGACCTGTTTAAGACGCTGCACTGGAAAAGGCGCGGTATCAACATCAATGGCGAATACATCTCTCACTTGCGATTTGCAGATGACATCGTCATCATGGCAGAGACGTTGCAGGACCTACAACAGATGCTGAACGACCTGGCTGACTCGTCTGTGCGCATCGGCCTACGGATGAACTTCGACAAGACCAAGGTCATGTTCAATGAACATGTACTACCGGAACCGGTTGCGGTACACGGTGCCGTTCTCGAAGTTGTTCAAAAATATGTATACCTCGGGCAGGCTTTGCAGTTAGGTAGAAACAGCTTTGAGGACGAGGTGAACAGAAGAATCCAGCTGGGTTGGGCAGCGTTTGGGAAACTTCGTCGGGTCTTCTCATCATCGATCCCACAGTGCCTAAAGACGAAAGTCTTCAATGCGTGCGTCCTACCCGTAATGACTTACGGAGCCGAAACGTGGACACTTACGGTTCGACTGGTCCATAAGTTTAAAGTCGCTCAGCGTGCAATGGAGAGGTATATGCTCGGCGTTTCTCTAAGGGATCGCATTAGAAACGAGGTGATCCGACAAAGAACCAGGGTCATCGACGTAGCCCACAGGATTAGCAAGCTGAAGTGGCAGTGGGCTGGCCACATTTGCCGAAGAACCGATAACCGTTGGGGTAAACGAGTTCTTGAGTGGAGACCGCGTCTCGGCAAACGTAGTGTAGGACGTCCACAAGCCAGGTGGAGCGATGATTTGCGCAAGACGGCTGGCAGGAGCTGGATGCGAGAAGCCATAGATCGAACTAAGTGGCGTGAAATTGGAGAGGCCTATGTCCAGCAGTGGACTGCGATAGGCTGATGATTGATTGATTGATTGAAAAAAAATTAAGATTATTCAAGTCATATTTTATTTAATAAAGTCATGGATACCCAATAGCAACAATCTGCTACGTCAGATAGTTTTCAAAATTAATATAATCCTTCATATCATCATCAACAGCATCCATTGCTATTCGAAGATGGATGTGGTTACGATACGTACTCTCTATGCGTCACCACACAAACGGATTAAGAGACGGAATCCTTCATATACTTCGATCGTTCTATAGCCTGGGAGCCTAGGAAGAGATATGGAGGAACAAAAGGAATTTGCAAATCAGGTTTACAGACAAGCAAATCTAGATATAGCTCATTTTTTTGGTGGGAGAGAAACGATAAAAAGATAAATGATTTGTGTTTTTGCAAGTAAATTTTAATGGATATTTATATATATAGTTATGTATATAGTATATGTAGTTAAATTGAACCTGAGTTTTATTGTTTTTTAACAATAATGTCCGTGAAGTACCGAGTCAAATCGTGTTCAAAGGTTACGTCAAATTCACGTCGTCACGGCTGCCGGTGTTACTGTTTGTAAGGTGATATAATTAAGTGCGCACACGCAGCTCGAGGAATGCACGATGTGGTGATTGCCTTGATTGTTCTTAGGTTATATAAGGTTTTGTTTAAGATGATTCAGTCAAAAAAAGAATATATTGTTTTATATTACTAAATTCACGTTGTACTATTGTATACCAATTTATGACTGTTTGTTTTGCGTATTTCAGTGTAGGCTATGTCAATCATCTTCAAAACTTCAGCTTAGTTCTTCAACAGCCATACAAGGCCATGGAAGATGGATGGATGGATGAATGAGATCCTATGATTAAAAAGGTCACCCGTGGCCTTTTCCACCTAATCAAAATAACAATCGAATCGTTTGTTGCTCTGTTCCTCTGAGCAGGTGTGTTATGTCCCACCAACACAAAGAGAGGATCTTCCGACCAGGCAAGGTGATCATGCCGGGCGGGCCACCATAGATGTGATAATTTTATTTTAAGCCAGCTGAGCTCGCTGGGCTACCGCGAAGCTACTCAACAATGAAAGTAGCCTAACCTACCTACTTCTTAGACAGCCATTCCATTGATGTAACAAAAAGACAGACAAAAACATGTACGTATGTGTAATATTATGTAATATAGTCAGAAAACGGCTTTAAAATCATTTGCAAGGTTCACCCCGAATAAAGAAACAGACAAACATTGTTAGTTAAATGATTTATTTATTTATTTATTTATTTATTTATTTTTGAAGAAGGCTTACAGACTAATAAACATAATTGTGGTTAATTCAAATAGGTGATCAAATTGCTAACAACAAGCCTCCATATATAGGTAACAATATATTACACTGGTCGAGTGCCAGGTCATAGACTTACATGATATGTATTCACAGATACAGATACATTACCATAGGAAAACATGCGTATACGGATATAAAAGAATACAAAAACAAAGAAAAAGAAAAAAAAACAATATTATAAAACAAAATAAAGTGGTAATTAACCCACTAAATACATCCATCCATGCGTAAAAACATATCACATTTTACTTAAACTATCAGTTTGAGCACCGCATCCAACACTTACATTAAAAAAAAAAATTCTCGATAAAAGCTGCCTCACCGCGATCGGAGTAGTACAGAACAAGTCAAACTGTACAGAGTTACGAAGTTCATTGAAGCCACGTGCACCTCGCAGAAGGAAGGAATTGCTCCTGTAGTTAGTAGTCACAAAAGGCACATATAGCAAAGGTCGCTGTCTTAGACCGATTTGGTTGGTGCGCAAACCTAACTTAGACAAGAGCTCAGGGGAGTCGATCGTGCTATTTGCGATGCTGGTCAAATAGCAAATATCACCTATAAGGCGCCTATATTCTAGTGGGAGGAAATGGTATCGTCTGCAACGATGAGTGTAATCATGTGACCATTGCTGTGCCTTAAAGTCTAAATATCGCAAAAATTTCTTTTGGATCCCCTCAATACGAGACTTATAAATTTCGTATTGTGGGTTCCAGACCTGCGATGCATACTCTAAAAGACTGCGCACAAAGGAACAGTACAAAACCTTTATGGGTTTAATAGTTCGGAAGCCGTTCGCGGCTCTTATAATGAAGCCCAAGGCTTTTGACGCCTTATTGACTATGTTATCAATGTGTTTGTCGTATACTAGCCTGCTGTCTTGCATAACTCCCAGATCTCGAACACTATCAACCCTGCTGATCTGCTGCTGATTCATTGTGTAGCTAGCACCAATCGTAGATGTTTTTCGGGAGAATGTTACTTGATAACATTTGGTAACATTAAGATGAAGTTTATTAGTTTTACAATACATTTCGAATCTGTTCAGATCAGCCTGAAGGTCTTGAGTGTCAGACAGTTCTTTCACTTTTTTGTGAATCTTCATGTCATCAGCATAAAGAAGGATGTAAGAGTGTTCGAAGCATCTCTTGATGTCAGCCACAAATAAAACAAACAACAAAGGTCCCAAAATTGATCCTTGTGGGACCCCGGAAGGGATAGTTTGCCAGTCAGCCGTATAACCCCTGAGCACCACAGCCTGCGTTCGATTTTTTATATAAGAAGTAAACCATCTATACAAATCGCCGTGAATTCCAGCGGCCAATAACTTCTGCAATAGCAACTGATGATCTATTCTGTCGAAGCATTTACTATAGTCAGTGTATATGACATCCACCTGTGCACCCTGTTCCATGCCACTAGATACGAATTCATGCGAGAGAAGCAAGTTTGAGGTTGTGGAACGATTTTTAAGAAACCCATGTTGTTCCTCACCGATAACACTTCGCACCACCCCGTAGACGCTTGTATGAACTAAGCGCTCAAGTATTTTTGAAAACAAGCACATTTTCGAAATAGGCCGATAGTTTTCAATGTTCGATCTGTTTCCCTTCTTGTAGACTGGGGTAACAAACGCAGATTTCCAGATAGTCGGTACTATGCCTTCTGATAGAGATCGCTTAAATAAAATACAAACTGGAACGACAAGACTATCGGCGCATCTGACTATGTATATAGGAGGTATATAATGATATCTTGTATAAAACCGCTACTTAAAATCGTATGTACATTCTTGAATACCATGATCGCTAAGTAATCTAACTTTATTAAAATAATTGGTTAGTTAGAGCGTAGTATAAATTACTATAATATATTTAAGTAGGAGTGGTTGAAGGTCCTTTTACTTAAACGGTATTGTTATAATATAATTTTCTGAATGGTGATGAATAAGGTCTAAACAGTGGCTTTTGCCCTTAATAATAAATAAATAAATATTTCAGACATTTTAGCACACAACGCCATCTAGTCCCAAACTAAGCAGAGCTTGTACTATGGGTACTAGACAACTGATATTAATACTTATATACTTTTTTTTTTGTAAATACATACATATTATACATAGAAAACACCCAAACTCCGAAACAAATATTTGCAGATCATACAAACATTTAGTCCGACTCAGGAATCGAACCCGAGACCTCTAGCACAGCAGTCGCATTCGCTACCACTGCGCCAAAGAGGCAGTCAAATAGATGAATATAAGCTCATTTTTTAAGGGTTCTGTAGTTTATTCAGGTTTTTCTATCTAGTTTATCCCGCACTACGCACGAACCTTTCAATACTTCAAGAACTCGGTAACAAGCAGCGTCTCTTCTCAATAGTACAATTCGCATCCTTACATTCTTTGGACATGTTTTTCGACGTGGTGATCAGTGCATAGAACGATTTGTCGTTCAAGGAAAAATGAAATGCACTAGACCCTATGGAAGGTCCCTACACGTTGAATAGACTAGAGCTAATCTAGAGGTTCGGTGAACGAGTGCAGTAGGATGACCTTGAACAGGCAGCAGTGGCGAAAAGTCGTGAAATGCATCACATCTATCCATCTCAAAACTATTACACAGCGATCATGAACGCTCTGTTGAAGAGTGTACCTGATGAGAAGAAGAAGAAAGTTTATTTAGATACTATAGCTGTTATAGGAATAATAATTTCGTGTAAGCTATATTTTAAGGATGTCATATTTCATGAATAATTTTGAAAGTTAATGTACGTTAAGTTTTGCAACTATTGATTTTAAACTAAAGGACTTGACTTGTCTTTAAAGATTTTTCGTACTTTCCGACTGCTTGAAAGACCCATTTCACAATTATTTCTCGTTTATCCCACAGTGTGGGCTTAATATAGCATACACAACAAAACACTTCTCAGCTTTACATGTAGAAAAGATGGCCTAACCATTTTTTCAAAATTGTGTATTAAAATATTTTCGGCGCTACTATAAAATACAGTTTTTGCATCCCACAGCTTCTTAGGTTAACAGTGGAAAGATGGAAGGATAGAAAGATTGACAACGACACGGTGAAATTACAAGGGTTTTTTTGTTTAGTTTACGAAACCCTAATGAAAAATGATAGACAAATTCATCGTTTTTAGAGCCTATAATTTTTTTTTCTTGGTCTTAGTAAAGAGACTTCCGAATACTCCGAATACCAGCCCGATGAGTCAGCGGTGATGTCAGAATCAAAGAAAAGTACGGGTTTCTTTAACATCAGGCCATGTATGGTACACGTGGAAATCAATACTACGAATTCTATAAGCCCTTGTCGTCGTTTTTGGGTGATTGCTTGATCGAGAGTGATGAACTTTAGCACTGTCACTGCATTTCTTTATTTTTCATCTTCTTTAACAGATAACCTCTGCTTTCAGTATGCAGCTAACCTTTTTCTATCTCTCTTTATCTCTCTCTCTCTCGCTCTTTCTCTCTTTTACAACAACCCTTGAGGTAATTATTTAAATTAAATTGTTTTATTTTAAACCACCCTTGAGGTATTTCTGTCATTCCTTGGATCGAACTTACAACACTGACGACGGTGTAGTGGCATGACGTTCACTTTAACCATAGACCAGTCAGGTTTACTTTTGACAGATAGAAATCTGTGACTATTCTTAAATAGGGTCTATAAAAAAATGAGAGCTTCATTAAATCATTAAAGATTATTTAAACCAGACTATTAAAAAGTATAAGAATTCTCTGAAAAATAGGTTTTCCTTATTTATTTTTTAATGCTTAATTATGTGGTTAATAGCAATAGTTATATAACAGTTATACAAGCACTCGATTTCTTTTTTTCATTGTCTTTTTACGATAGTTCCTAATGGTTTGGTACTACGGTGACGTCATTGGCACCGAGAGCCAATTAAACTAACCAAACCAGACAAGTTTACCGGCCCTTGAGTGACATCTAGAATTGGATAAAAAACTTTTTTTTATTGAATAGGGTGTAAACAAGCTGACGTATTGCCTGATGGCAAGCGATTACCGCCGTTCATGGACACCCGCAACTCCAGAAGCGTCACAAGTGCGTTGCGGGCCTTTTGGGGATGGAAGGGTTTGAGATATGGGCGACCAGTATCCTTACTCACTCGGTGGAACACAGCGCTAGCGCTGTTACGCACCGGTTTTCTGTGAGGCTGTGGTATCACTCCGGTCGAGCCGACCCAATCGTGCCGAAACGTGGCTCTCTAATGGTAAATATTTTAATATAAAAAGAAAATACAGTGGTTAAAAATGTTATGTGAGTTGGTTTAATTGGGTCTGTAATAGAGAATATGCGTCTCCATGACATAGAAACAAAATATAACTAGGCTTGAAAATAGTCAAACTATTTTTCAAAGTGAAATTTTAAGCACTGACTAAAATTGAGCTATTCAAACGCCGCCATTTTGCGAATGCTTCTGACACAGCCAATGACGTCATTGTCAGTTTGTGTTTGTTTACTATTCAGTGTTTCAGTTACTTAATACTTATTAACAGTTTTAATTGCTATAAAAATCGATGAAGAAGCCTATTTTTCTTACAAACACTACTAACATGGTTTGAATTTCGACTCCTTTAATTTTGGTGACGTGACCATCAACGTCACATTTCGTTTCGACCAATAGTAAGAGCTTTGTAAGTTTGCATTTCCCTTTCTTAATTTTTACTTTTTATTTAATATTTTCTGAGTTAAAATAACCACTGAATAAAAAAAACCTTTAAGTTTAATGTAAAAGCAATGAAGTATCTAGAAGAAAAATTTGAGACAAATAATTTTTTTATGTATATTCCCTAATTTACTACGGATTTATTGCAAAACAACTTTCTATCGATAAACGCTTCTTCGACTGAATGCTATTTCAGATGAGTGTTAGTTGTTATATAATGCAATAATGCAAATAAAATATAATAATTAGTGATGGGTTTTGGGCATAAAGAAAAGTAATTATTAGTATAAACCGAGATGTATTTTGATAACAAGTGGAGATAACTTTCGACACACACAGAACAGCGTACAAGAGCAGTGTTGCCACACATCATAGATGAAAAATAACCAATATGACATTGACATTAGAATGACATATATTGTGTTTATAAAATATACACTAACAATTAGTAAGTAGGTTTTTTTATAAATTAATCATAAAGAAAGTTAATATGTTGAATAGAGAATTATTGCCAAATTCCATGTTTCTAAATTTTAATCTACGGAAGGAGCTTACAGTATCTTGAAATTATTAGATTTCCTGGGTTGATGTATGAAGTAACATACCACACATATATTCGTAATATATTTATTTTCATTATTGAACTACATAGTAACTAAAACTCATTCGAAAAAGCATTCAATCGATTCACAAATATTTGATAAATCGTTCCACAAAAATTGTAAAAAAATGTTAATTAGGTATATGTATCAAACATTTAGTAAAAATCGGTTATTTTAATATTAAAAACAGACACTCCAATTTTATGCACATATTTATATAGATTAGACCCTATCTCGACTCAAAATCTGACGCCGCTAAGATGGAGCGACGTTGTCGAAATTGTGGCTAAATTCTGTAAACAAAGATTAAACAAAAACATCTGGCTCAACTTTAATTTAAAAAACAAATGAGTAATGACTTATTAGTAGTAATAGTTACCAATTCTTCTGAAATATTTAAGTGAATTCGACCTATTTTCGCCAGTTTAATCATTTTCCTACTCTACTCCAGTTCTATAACCTTCATATTAAATAGTCAAATAGCTATATTATTCACGTAACAATGTAAAATAGCAGAACAGTCAGTCGAGTCAGGGTCGGAGTACTTCCTCATTCCGAGATGTACAAATGTAATCACGAGGAGCTCACGGATCTCTTGATATATGTAAATAGAGTTCTATTAGTAAATGTTAAAGTAGAAACAATAAAAAACTGACGAATTTCTGACTTTGACTGCCTCTGTGGCGCAGTGATAGCGTATGCGATTGCTGTGCTTGAGGTCTCGGGTTCGATTTGCAAGTCAGACCAAATGTTAGTATGATTACAAATATTTGTTTCGGAGTTTAGGTGTCTTCTATGTAGAACATGTATCTATTTACAAAAAAGGTATATATATATATATATATATATATATATATATATATATATACGTAGTAATCTAGTACTCATAAAACAAACTCTGCCTTATTGGACTAGATGGCGTTGTGTTTAAGATGTAAATAATGTAATAATGTAATGAAATATTTATTTATAAATATATTAAACTTAATTACAATTGTCAATGAATTTTAATGAAGTTTTAGCAATAGATACAGTGAAGTTATAGATAAATAACACACATTCAAAGAATCATTTGTGCTCATCACTTAGTAATTTGTCCAGAATAATGCTTCAATACACAACTTCTGCAACAGTCCTCACTAAACCAACAGGCCTGTCGGTTGTCTGAAAATACGGCCTCGAGCTTTCCATAATTTAGTTATTGCAGCAAATACTCTCAAGCTGACAAATAACTTAGTTCTCTTTTCCGTCTGTTTGTTTCCGTTAAGTACTCTAACTCTTTAAGAAATAATAGTTCTTCATTATTTTTCGCAGGTTCAATAAATTCGAAGAGAGCTTTCGTACACTCGTCACATGAATACGAAATATTTTCAACTGATCGAAAACCTGTTTTGTCAAATGACATAAGGTTATTGATTACCGGTTCTGCCACTTAATAAAAAAAGCGTTTTAATGTTAACATTTACATATGTTGAATCATTTTGCCCGAACTTTTTCATTTAGAATATATTTTATAATCTTACCAAACGAGAATTATAGAAATGAGTCCAAAGTTTATGACCAAAGAAAGCAAAAGCTTTTTACTTTCACTCTTCATTTGAAAAGGTTGTGACATATTTCTTGAGCGGAGCGATTATTGTCTATGGAGCGGAGCCGTCGACGTTGTCAAAATGCGTATTATAAAGCAGCTGTTTCCCGCAGCTCCGACCGCGTGTATGTCAGTAATTGTGGTAAAAAGTATGTGATATTTTGATGTATGACCTATATAACTGTCAAGTTCATATAAATCTATCCGTCGTTATGTTTTTGCGTGAAAGAGTAAGAAACATCTATACGACTTTACAAACTACACTCAACTGCACGGTCGGCTTAGTGATTAACCGGTTGTCAAACCACTTTCTACTGCGCTAAGTGTTTTGGATTCAAATCCCACATGGGACAACACTATGTGTAATGCACAAAGTGTCGTTCTTAGTCTGGGTGTTCTTTGGGTCCGTTTCATATATGTTTGTAAAGTTCTCCGCAACACAAGATGTACATTAAAAAGACCAAAAAAAATTCGTATTTATAATATTACAGTCGAAAGTAGGCTTAATTTTATGTTTCTCTTTTTCAAACTCCCTTTCCTTCATTTTCTTTTTTGTGCGGAAATCCCCTCGGATACCACCGACGGACATACCCACAGTCCGACTAAAAACCGCACATTATCTCGGGTACTAGAAGCCGGAGAACCAGGTGTACCCTCAGAAGGAGATCCCTGGAACCCCGACTTACCTTGGGCCACCCACTGTTTGTAGGTGGCCCCCTCCTGTGTCCCTCGCGTTCATATTCTAAATAGAAAACTCGCTCGGGTGCGAGCACTAACTCCCTTTCCTCCTAATTTTGGGGGTAAGATCTCAAAAGAGGGTATCGCACTTGCGACTCTAGGGTTTCAAGTGTCATTTCATTTCATTTATTCATTTATTCTTTATTGTACACATTGAAAATACAAGTATGAACAAAATACAAGGAAGTGTCATGTACAAAAGGCGTGCTTAACTCAACATTGAGTTTTCTGCCAGCAAACCCTGAGTGAACAGAGGATAGTGCAAAATGTAAGGACAGTGTCCTTAGTAGGCGATAGTCATTTGTCATCAGATACTTTTTTTTATGGAATTTGGGCAAACGAACAGATGTATCGCCTGATGGTGAGCGATTACCACCGCCCATAGACACCCGTAACACCAGAAGTGTCACAAGTGCGCTGCCGGCCTTGGGGGATGGGGAGGATGAGGGGGATGAGGGGAGGGGTTGGAATATGGGCCTCCGGTATCCTAACTCACTCGGTGGAAAACCGGTGTGAAACAGCGCAGGCGCTGTTTCACACCGGTTTTCTGTGAGGCCGTGGTATCACTCCGGTCGAGCCGGCCCATGCATGCTGAAGCATGGCTCTCCCACGGTCATACATACTGTGTTCGTTTCCTTCCAGTGGCATTAAATACCATCCATTTAACATAAAAACCAAAAAAGATGTTTCTCCGGAGACTTAATATTAACAAAAGCGAAGACAGAGAAAGGCTCTAACATAATTATAGGATACTAGAAAGTAGGAAGGCTTTATTGTGTAACACAAAATAGTGATTATTGAGATCAATTCTCTCCGCTTCGTAATATACCCGCACTCTCAGATCGTTGTCAGTACGAGCTAAAGGTCAAGGTCGATGAACTGGTCCACCAGGACGGGGAGGCGCGGTTGCATAACAGATGCAGTGGTGCGTGTGGTTTTGCATCACAATTTATACCTTCACACATGATTGCACTCTCGATATAAGATGTATGTGTATGTTATCAGGTTTGAACACTGGTAATTATTACCCGAGTATGTGTGTGTATCCAAGTGGGACTCACGTACTTAATTGTCTGAGAAAATAAGTAATAACTTTAATACTTCAATCACTTTTTCAGTTGCATATTATTTTAGTTATGTACAGAAAACTTAAATAGACAAATGAAAGTTAAAATTACAACCCGACTTCATCACTATCTTTTTTACTAATTAAAAACCTTTATTAAGACTTATATAAACATGACAGCCGCGGTGGCACAGTGGCAGCGTTTGCAACTGCTGTGCTTGAAGTCTGGGGTTCGATTCCCGGGTCGGACCAAATGTCTGTATGATCTACAAATATTTGTTCCGGAGTTTGGGTTTTTTCTACGTATAATATGTATGTGTTTAAAGAAAATAATAATAGTATAAATGTACTTATATCAGTACGTACTCATAGTACAAGCTCTGTTTAGTTTGGGATTTGATAGCGTTGTGATTAAGATGTCCGAAATATTTATTATTAGAGTCTAATTGCCTTTGTTGTACCTACGGCTCTGCTTGCATGTTTGTCGATTATTGCTATAAAGAGTAGCCTATGTCCCTCCTCAAGAATCAAAGTATCTCTATGCCAAACTTCATTGAGATAGGTGCAGCTGATTAACCGTGAAAGCGTAACTGACAGACTGAGTTATTTGTATATAGTATGAATAAGGATGTTACATAACAACTTTTTCATTAAAATCGGTTCAATAGTTAGGTGCTACGTTGAAACATACATAGACTGCCAAAGCCTTTTGCCTTCACTGTGGTCAGCTAAAAAGTTATATCTCCAATTGCCTTTAAAGTTGCAAATTACTTCATAGCTTAAATAAAAAAAACCGGCTAAGATAGAGTCGGACTCGCGCACCGATGGTTCCGTACAAACCTATAGGTAATGACAGTACTAAAACTATGTGCTATAATACGTTACTTCGTACCAGATTCAAGATACTGAGTTCACAGGAAGTACCTTGTAGGTTTTGATGCCCTTGCGAATGTCGAAAATTTGCAGTATAAACGTATGTATCTTTTAATTGCATTTACTTAGAAGTTTGATTTACTCACAGCTCTAACGGACAGTAGACCTGAGTATTTGATATGAATTTAAACTTGATACTTCCACGAGTACCTGAAAAATAGGGTCTCGACAGATAGATAGACGAACAACAAAGTGATCCTATAAGGGCTCCGTTTTTTTCCTTTTGTTTATCCTGAGGTACCAATGACCTCTGATTTAACAGTCAAAATTACTATCCACTGAGCCAATAGCATTTTAATTTCATTAGCTTCTCCCTTATGTTTGTTTATTTATAAACAACTATTGTAAGGGAGTTTTTTAGTTTTTTAAACTATATAAAGTTAATTTTCCTTAAACCTCATTCTATTACAAAAAATTAAAGAGAACGAGTCGAACCGGTTAACTTGTTTTAAAGTAACGAAAAAATAATATATTTTTATTTATATCACAAGATTATAGCAGGCACGGCAAGCGAAATTTGAAGGTCAGTAGCACGCGTCAGTTACGGTCTGAGGTCAAGGTCAACAACATGATGATTCGGTTCTTATGGCTCTATTGTAGTGAAAGTGGTTATATAACTATCAAAATACTATAGATACTACCGACTAACATGTTGTGTTTGTATTTTGAAAAGACCATAAGATGAATAAAATAAGTATTTCGAACATCTTATACACAACGCCAACCAGACCCAGAATAAGTAGAGTATATGTACTAGTTTCTCATCGAATTAAATGCATGCTGGCAGTTGGAGGACAGGGATTATTTCACCCTTTTTGCAGATCATAGCTTGGAAATTCAACATCCGACCGTATAGACTAACTGATTGAAGAAGGTAATTGGGATAGACTGGTTTTCCGGAGGATCGCTTAAATACTATGACGCAAATGGGGATATATGTACAAAAAAACTGGAGTAGTGTTGTTTTAGATGTGGAGTTTCCAAAAGGTTTAAAATATAGAGTTATACGCCTACAATAGCACACAAGGACACAATTTGTTTTGCAACTCATAATGATCGAAGCCTACACATTGTAGTTTGGTGCGTAGCGCTCATTTTTTGTTCTGTGATTGCGAAGTTATGGAAATATTGTATATATTATATTGTATACAGTAGAAAAATCTTCTCCACTGTGTTAAAACGCGATGAACAACGAGTGTTTTATAATAATTGTATGATCTTCTTGAGTTAGCTGTATGTCTTTTCTCTTATTATACACAAGAGAATTGACATACAGCTAACTCAACATTGACATACAAAAATGAATCGACATACAGTTAACTTGAGTTAGTTTTATTTTATGGGATATGGGGCAACCGAGCAGACGTATCGCCTAATGGTAAGCTATTACCGCCGCCCATGCCACCCGCATCACCAGAGGCGTCACAAGTGCGTTGCCGGCCTTGGGGGATGGGAAAGGGGATGAGGGGAAGAATTGGATTATGGGCCTCCGGTGTCCTCACTCACTCGGTGAAACACAGCGCAGGCGCTGTTTCACACTGGTCGAGCCGGCCCATGCATACCAAAGCGTGGCTCTCCCACTGTTTAATCATCACATCAGTAGCATTTAACAGACCACTGTTGTACATAGGCCTCTCCTTAACAAGGAGATTTAAGCCTACAATACTACGCTGTACAGACAGGTTAGTATAGGGTTTATATAAATTTTCCGGATGTCGTAAGAAAGCGGTTCCTGGATCACTCCCGTCTCAGGCGCAGAGTGGCACACCGTGTGGTTTTAGTCGGTTCGATTCCAACACACCGCCACGCCGCAAACCCCGGTGGGTTAAAGACCCGAGGTGTCCACACGTAAAAAAAGGGTTTGCATCAAGTTCTCCTTCTCCTCGCAGTGATGTGTTCCTGCATAGTTAATTCCCTTCCCCTTTTACGACATCCCTGGGTCGAATGTATGTGGTGACACTTCATATTCCTAATATCTCTCCCATGGCAACACGTCAAAACGCTATCAGTTAAAACAATAGCGTAGGAAGGAATTAAAATGAATAGTCAAACACGATAAATGATTAGACAGAGCCTCCGTTTTTGGCGTAACTCTAAAGACATGTTTGTGTTAAATTATGATTTATAATCGTGTGAATAAATTCGTGTACATAATGAAGTCTATGAGCAGTTAAAGTAAGAAGCATGTGCCTCATTCGTGCACTTGAACCTTTATCTCCTTCCTTCGACTTCTGTATTACTGATGATAACTAAGTTCCTACCAAATAAATTAGTGTTTGATTGATGTGAGCGTTTCTAAATAGCAGCAACAAATTATCTATATTCTATACATACGAGTGTCCGTTTGTAATATTTAAATAATCACTTTTTACTAAATACAATTTTACAAAACAACACCTTACAATTTTTGTTTCTCTGTCTATTTGTTCCGGGTTATCTCTTGAAAAACTGGACTGATTTTGACAGGACTTTTACAGGCAGATAACTGATGTTATAAGGAGTAACTTAGGCTACTTTCTTTAGACAAACTTTTTAAACGCAGTGTTATTCGCGGTTGTGGTTGTACCACGGGTCTCAGATAGTTTATAATAGAAATTTGGCCCTAATGTGTTGTATAGGATTTGAGACTGTACGTCGAAAAGATCGCATACGCAGGCTGTTCGTAAAATTTTACCCATTCCGTTGTACAGCTTCCTATTAGCTAGCTGCCAGGGTATCTTTATATGTCAGGGTAAATGCAACAGTATGCTTGTTCTACGCAACACTACCGTGCGACCGTTTGTCCGTACATTCGTCATTTGCGACACAATCTGCTGTATTCAAGAACAATAATGAGTAATTACTCTTGTACCGAAAGGTTACAAAACAACTTTTATGTTAAAATGATGTAAGTGTTCTTATAGTTAATGATTAATGGATTTATTTTACATGATATACAATTCCATAGCTCAGTTTTTACATCATCATAATTCATACGATAACTGCTCTGGAAATATATGGTGATACAAAATAAAATCGCTTGCTCAAAGTTGCTTCGTCGGCTTCGTAGCCATCTGCCACGGGGATAAAGCTATATTTTAAGAACTCCTCTCATTTCAGCAAGAGAATAACTTCCTTATACTATCGAATTCTACAAAAGTCTATGATTTGAATGCCTGGTGGTTCAATGGTAGCGTATGCGTCTGATGTGCATGAAGTTCCGGGTTCTATTTCCGAGTTGAACCAAATGTTTGTATAATCTGCAAATATTTGATTCGGAGTTTGCATGTTCTTTGAGAAAAAAGGTATGTATTGTGGCGACTTCCACATACAGCGCCAACAGAAATATACTACAGCTCCATCTACCGAAGATACACTGAACTACGAAGTAACGAAAGGAAACTGAGAAACTACCAATCCTACATCGCGCCATAGAAGTTCTCGCGCCGATTAACATATACACAACGTCCCAACATCAACCGCAAAGGGCAGTGGCCCGCCAGGCATGATCACCTCGCCTGGTCGGAGGATCCTCCCTTTGTGTCGGAGGGACATGACACCCGTTCCTCCACAGTATGTATTTATATCAGTTGCCTAGTACCTATAACACAAACTCTAATTAGTTTGTGACTAAATGACGTTGTATGTTAAAATGACCGAAAATATATATTTATTTATTAACAAATACAGCATACAGTAGAGCTCAAGTTTATAGAATCACGCTGGTTTCATCACAAACCAGTCCCACTCACAAAAACCAACCTAAAATGACATTACGCACATACAAGTACATTTGCAATGAGTATGGTGACCACTACTCTTGGAGTCTGTTCGTGCTTTCGATCAGGCAGAGTAGAGTCACTCAAATAATGATTAAAACATCTATAAATAAAAGTATAATTTAAAAAAAAATGTTTAAAACTTGTATTAATGTATAGCACAGTACAGTATATAGTATAGAACATGTAGAAGTCATTGTACAAACAAGGTGACATGTTTAGTCAGCTATGACATTGAATTTTTTGTATGAAAAATCACATGAGCATCTTAACATTTTTTTTGCCCAAAAACCGGCTGGTTGTTAGTAAAATTTAGAAGACATGTGTATTTACGTTAAAAGGATATTCATTATCATTGAATTGGAACAACAGAAGTATGATCTGTAAATATTTGTTTCGTAGTTTGGGTGTCTTATGTTTATAGTATTTACAAAAAAAAGTATTCGTTTTAGTTGTCTAGCACCCACAACATAAGATCTACTTAGCTTTAGACTAGATGACATTTTGGGTTAAAATAACCAAAAACATATATTTATTTACAATTACAGCATACAGCAGAGCTCAAGTTTATAGAATTAGGCTGATTTCATCACAAATGAGTCGGTTCTGGTTAGATGTCCAAAATATTTTTAGTAGCCAACCAAACCAAAATTAATCTTCTGATTAATAAAGGCCATTATGGATGATGGTTAAGTACGTGAATAGAAATTTATAAGCCAATAAAATAGCGACAGGTTTCCTGCTTACTTTATTTCATTAAATTTTTCAAAACTTTGACTGCAAATGTAACTTGATATCGTAAAATCATTCTAGATAAGTCTTTTCAGAAAATAAAACTAGAGAAACTGTTTAAATATAATAATAATAAATCGCTTTACTGTACACCGGGTAACTAAATACACAACTTAAAGCTAGGTAAGTCGGAAGTACAACTGGCGGCCTTATCGTTCAATGGCAATCTCTTCCAGGCAACCGTGAGATGGAAATAAATAATATTACTGGGCAGAGGTATAGTATATATATATTTGATATGAAAGTTATCCGTGTATGTATAGTACATGTATAATGGACAGTTTTCTTACATGTTTACTTCTATTAGATTCTAGTATTACCTTATAAATTTCTTTTTGCTTTAACATATGATGAGCCTATCAGTATCAATGTTGCGGGAAAAAATTATGAATCACCCAGCGATTCCGTATATCTTAAATAAAAACCCAAATGCGATGAACAAATTTTTAGCATAACTTTTAATGAATCAAGGCGAGTATATTTTTTCCTTAAGCAAACAAATTGTTTGTTAGGTTAATTTAAATTGTAATAATGAATTGAATGAAAGAATGAATGAATCTAAAATTGTTTATTTATTTAAAACTTTTTGTACTTATTGTACAATCAACATCAGATTGATATGTGCATTGAAAGTAGTCAAAACTATAAAGAACATCAATTCAATATTATCTTGTCATACATACACACATCACTCAAGTTGTTTAACGCATTTAAATATACCATTGAAGAACCTATTCGAAAATATTACAATATCTGTCAGCTAAGACAATATTGACGACTGAAAGTTAAGATATTTTGACCACTCTGTAAGCTCACAATAACTTCAGTGTCATGTCTCCCAATGTAAAATAGAATTGATGCTCTTTGCATAATTTTGACTACTTTGATGCTGACTGTACAAAGGCGGACTTAATGTCATGAGGCATTCACTCCTAGTCGACCTTCAGGTGATGTAGAAATAAGATGCGGTAGCTGCAAACATATCGAGTTCCTTGGTATGTAATGATTTTGTTAATATGAGATATCCTATATTAAATACAACCAATAAACATAAATTCACCATGCTTGTTTCCGTTATTGATATCGAGCAAAAATGAGCAAAGAAATCACGTTTCACATTCTATTTTTTGTTAAAGCGGCAACAGAAATACATCATCTCTGAAAATTTCAACTGTCTCACTATCACGGTTCATGAGATACAGCCTGCTGACAGACGAACAGCGAAGTCTTAGTATTAGGGTCCCGTTTTGCCTTTCGATACAGATACCCAAATAAATAGCAAACAGTAAAAAACACAAGTAATAATTAGTAAAAAAAAATTAAGTCGAAGTAACATTGTAGGTACCTAGACGACTCAAGCGCAAACTTCTAAAGCTGTAGATATTTTGAAAGATACATATAATAAGCATCTATGTGTATAAACAAGTATGCATTAAGTTATTATATAAAGTTTAATATCTATATCTAAACGAGCTATTGTCTGTATGTCATTGAATCGCCACTTCGATGCGGATAGATAAATTTGACATAAAACATAAGTATGATAAGTGCGTCAAAAGGCCTTTGAAATTACTTGACAATTTGCTTTGTAGCTGATATTTATTTAACTTCGTAAAATCCTTAGACGTTTGCCTAGAGATTTATTACCCCTGTCTTCCAGTCTGTATTGGTCAGTGGTAGTGTTTGAAACTTCTGTGCTTGAAGTCTGCAAATATTTGTTTCGGATTTTGGTTGTTTTATAAATATTATATATGTATTTACAAAAAAAAAGTATTCATGAATTTATAACATTTGTCTAGTACCCATTGTACAAGCATTACTTAATTTGGAACTAGGTGGCGTTGTGTGTTAGATGTTCGAATTATTTATATAATTTTTTGCATGCAAGGATATTGAATGGTACTTAGGTGTAAAGATATAATTCAGAAGTAGTATCTAAAGGCTGACATACTTATAAAATTACTTACTTGGCTAACTCATCAACGAAGAGCCTTTCAATAATCTAAACCGCAGATTCAAAGGTTATTTATAAAGATTGTATATGATGATATATTAAATAATATACCAGAACATATATTACAAAGATACATCACAAACGATAATTATGAAAAAATAATGCGGCAGTTCCTAATGGACAACATAGCTTAGCAGTACGTGTGTGGGTGCTGTTGTGTTATCTATTAGACATGGTATCTGCATGCGCTTGCCTGCTCTTTTTTTCAGCTAGATTCAAATGGATTCATCTGTCACCCTCAGACTTGCGCCTATGCAAGACGGAGATCATTCTGAAACCTCCGGCGCCCGAGTCGCGTGGCGCTTGCCTGTCCTGTTGTTTTGTTTAGGCTTGTATTTCATCTATATTTTTTCTAAACCGAGTAAATTTGGTTTTGTGGAATAATCTGTTGTTGTAGTAGACCAATTATGTAAACATTATTGTTTTGAACAATAAACAAAAAAAAGAACTCTAGTTAAAAATATTTTTGTCCTCCTGTACCGTACTGACCAGACGAGTTACTATCGGACTTCTTTCAAGTTTTCCATATCTTTTTAACGATTATTTTCTACAGAGTTCATCCCCAAATTTCTCCAGAAATTTTTCTTACGGTACATATAGGATGAATAGATTGAACAGGGATGCTGACACTGCCATGTTATATATTAGACGGCCTTGTATTATCATTATCTCAAACAGTTTCTTTAATATTATACCGCACTACTAACAACTCACGATAACGCTTAGTAACAACTCTCGGCAAGCCCAAGAGCATGTTAAATTGTTCCACAACTAGTTATGCATTTAATCACAAAATTCTAGACGTATTTGGTAAGCTTACCAAACTAAAATAGTTAAAATTTTGTGGGTGTGACACATATTTGCGTGACTCATAAACCCTTGTCCCAATAAGGTTGGACTAATATAAATATATTTATATATATAGGAGGTAAAGTTTGTGAGTTTATGAGGCTGTAGGGGGTAATCTCAGGATCTACTGAACAGATTTAGATTTTTGTTGACTAATAGAAAGCAGCATAGTTTTTATGTATCACAGGCTATCAGATATGCACGCGGGCGAAGCCATGGGCAGTAGCTAGTTTGAAATAAAGTTATTGACAAATATATATATCGTTTGGGTTTAGATAGGTTTGTAGGTACTTAAAAATACCTAGGACTGTACAAATGTAGATTAGCTCAATTCCGTTTCAACTAAAATTGACAAAAAGCAATCTTTGCTGGAACCAGTATTTCGTCATTGCAAAAATTATTTCGCATTAAAAACACATTCGGGGACTCTCGAGGTTGCGAAATCTACTTTTATTAAAGTTGATAAATGCGTCACATTTCATACTTCATCATGTCGATTTAAAGTTTAAGATTGAGACCTATAATTTTACAGCAAGAGTGGTCTCCTCACCGCACTTATAAGCTTATTTAGATGCGTTTTTTTGTAACTTTGGGTATTAATTTTAGGTTTGCTTTTTTTCAATTTTGTTCATTCAGTCAATTGACTATGATCGAACTCTACATGTTCAGCTGTGAATATCTCTTGCAACAGTGATGAAACATCGAAAACTAATTACTAAAATTATATATGAAAATATCACGTTTCTTATAATTTAGTATCAACCCACCGCCGTCTACTGCATGAAGGTCTTCCTCATATAAAGATGAAAAAACTAATCCACTTTTGACTTTAAAATATTAATTAGGATTTCAGATACGAAGCGCAAATTCGTGAGGTGTATAACCGTCAGAAATTTTGTTAATTAATCATAATAATGAATGCAGATTTTCACATGATTAAATCGTTGTCCATACAACTAATTAAGCGACTTGATGGTACGTGTTTAAGCAATTGCTGGGTAAATCTCTATGATAATGTTATGAATGTTTACATTATAATATCAACGTATTTAATTAAGTGGTGCACATAGAGAGGGGCGTAAACTACACGTGTACTCCGTGTAGCTAAAACGTAGTAAACGTTCAATAGTTAAACTAATTTAAATGTCACTCAAATAGGTTTAATTAATGAAACATTTTAGATTATTTTTCTTTTCACTGGAGTCTACGTGAACTAGAGAAGATAGAAATATCCAAAAGCGCTAAAAGAACAATATGACGTGCGACGATTTGAGGAAAATGGTTGGCAGCGTATGGATGCGGATGGCCCGAAATAGTTGGGTACTTGAGAAAAGTCTTCATTAAGCTGTGGACGGTTACAGGCTAATATTATGAAGTCCAACTTAAACGAACTCCCACCCACTTAGAAGAAGGATTTCATAGGAAATTGTAAGTACACAAAAAAATAAATGAAAAGGGAAAGCAAATCCCAATTTTTTATTTGTGTACTTAACCTATTAACCAATATCTCAAGATCACGTGAGTGGATGAGTCAGCATCAACCGGCGGTCTCAATCGAAGATATTGATGTGTCATGTCATAACACTTGCTGAGAGAGCCTAATATGGCCGAATTATGTTCGTACGTTTTGCGGTCAGGCCTGGTGTAGGCGGAGAGTTGTAAGCGTCCGAAATCTGTTTGACTTTTTACCGTAGTTTCAATTGTAATAATACTTCGCTTTTTATAATCTGGATCACTTTACACACATAGTATTAGGAATGTACATTATTACTTAATTATTTATTATTAATTTTTGATATCGTCTAGTATTTGGGCTTCGTGTAATGAATCAAAGTTCATCCGTACTGTAGTAGACTTAAACAGACCAAAAATAGTTCGGGAAAGAGGCTCGGAGGAATAAATTTATTTAAGGCAGGAATTGACCTCTGGCTAAGACGTCAAGATATAGACATACTTATTAGTGATTGATAAAGGACACTACAACCTTAACTTAGAATATACAATACTAACAACTAAAGAACACTGAGTTGGTGCAAAGAGAAGTTACGCCAGGCAAGTATTTGTAAATAAATTAGAATGTTCCAGTATGTGATTGGTAAATTAGCGTGTTTCAGTGCTTCAGGACATAACGTTCAGTATCCGCATTATTGTAACGGCGTACGAAAGATAGCCTTGTGACATCTTAGCATTTTCAATTTATCTTTTTGTGTGCGAAAATCATTTTTCGTCCTGTCGTTGCAAAAATGAAAAAATAGTGTGTACGTACTCGTACAATAATTTTTATCGGTAAAATAACATGTTCACAAATATACTTCTCATATAGCACAGTTGCTTAACAATGAGATCATATATTCCCCTTTTAATTCAAAATGATGAATATAATGGCTCCAGTTTAGAAGCCATATACCCAGGGCCGTCTTTTCCCGTAGTGCCGGGTGTCCAGTGCACAAGAGCGCAGCAACGTTAGGGGCGCCGACAGCTTCACTTCTAATGAATCTGCGCGCTTACTGAAGAGCGCTTGGGTAATGATTGCACACAAGCGTTTGATAGGCTAGAGACGCCTCAGCATATACCGCGAAAACATTAAAATATAAAGCCACTTTTGCCAATGTCCCACAGAGGTATCGAGGCTGTTGTAGATGTGTGATGTGATGTTCCAAAAGAATAAAGTACAGTTCGAGCTAAAAATTGCTAATCGCCAACAGTTATAAAATAATATTCATTTCAAAGTACCTATATATTAGCATGTCGGTAATGCGAAGAAAAGTGCTCAACGTGGCCAAAGAAGTTTTGTGACGTCAGTATGTCGGTGACGCGGTGACAATGACGGTGACGTGAGCTTATAGGATTTTCCCCCGCCAAAAAGTGCTCAACGCGGCTAAAGAAGTTTGGTGACGTTAGCATGTCGGTGACGGTGATGGTGACACGAATTCATAAGATTTCCCCATACCAAGTATTTCTTTCAAAAATTTCAAAAATTATTTTATCTAGTTATTTTTATCATTTAAAGAGCTGGATACAATACCACATGCTTTTTCTTTCTTGTATAAGTAACATTGAAGTAATGTTAGGCATAAGGTTTTTTAAAAAATTATTTGCTGCCTTATAATACAAATTCGAACGAAATTCGAACGAAATTCGACGCGCAACTTTTATTAAATTTCATGAGTTATTTAATCAAGTGTAATAAATAGACATAACGTCATTGGTTGTCCAACAAAAATGTAAATGACGTTCACACGACATATTTTCTGTGTGTAATTACGTAAATAATTAAATAAATACCTCATATAAAAATATAAGAATATTGCGAAATATTGCAACGAAATATAGCTCAGTGTGTAGGTAGAGAACTAGTGCTTTTAATAAAGATGGATATACGGATATACAACCTTATACCCGAGTTATATTTTACCCAAAATCCGTCGTACTGTTCGTTGTTACCCCAATGAGCAAATTGGGGTAATTATTAACTTTATTTGTCCACATCATTTTATCTACATCAATACCTGTAGATGCGTCAGAGTTTCTCAAGCCAGAAGAGCTTTGATTTGGTTGCTTTTAATTATTAATTTAAAGTAGTATTATATGAAACTAAAATCTGTTTAAATTCGGTGCTACGTTGACTACACGGTTGGTCTAGTGGTTTCAGTGGTCGCCACACCGCTTCCTGCTACGCCAAGTGTTGTGGGTTCAAATCCTACATGGGACAACACTTTGTGAGATCCATAAATTGTTGTTCTAAGTCTGGGTGTACTTTGTGTCCGTTTCATGTATGTTTGTAAAGATCCCCGCGACACAGGAATGTATATTCCTAATGCGGGAGTTGTCAAAAAAAAAAGATAAAAGAAAAAAAAAAAAAAAAGAGAAGAATATTTTTAGGCAGGGAGTTTTCATTTGATGGTTATAATTAAACGTAACGTTATAATTAAACCGACTTCAGAAGAAGTCAGTTTAATTATTGCCAAGCTTGATTTGAATGTAGAACCACAACAGCTTAAAGATTTTAGCATAGATATCTATTTATGATAAAAAGTATAGAAGAAGAACTTGACCACCCTTTTCGTTGGTCCAACGAAATTAGAACATTTTTTCGTATTCTTCTTCATAATATTATACCTTATTATTTTCACATAGAACCTAATTTAAATATGCAAAACTTACCTGACATCCCGTGTCAACATCGGCATAGTAGCCGGGTGCTTTCTCAATGCACGAAAATCTCGTCAATGGAAACATACGCTTCGGGCCACTCTGTAACAGAAAAACAAATATTTTGAAACAGCCGCTTTTGTAATCCTATGTGCAAAAAGAGGGGTGTTATAAGTTTGACGTCGATGTCTATGTCTATCTCTATCTATATATCTCTCTCTCTCTCTCTATCTCTCTCCCAGTGTGTGTCTTTCTGTGGTATCGTAGCTCTCAAACGGTTGGGCCGACTTCCATGCGGTTTTTTTTTCATTTGAACATAGGAGCCTTCTCCTTGCGGTGGTTCTTGGCTATGTTTATTTAATATCGATCCAGCAGTCTAAGAGTATCAGCTCTTTTAGAAAATGATGTAAAGCATTTTTGACGTATGAAATGATTTAGCAAAGGGTTTTTATTTTAGTTGTTTCTTAATTAACTTTACAATATAATGTAAAACGGTTTAATTAACTTTTGTAATAGTAGTGTCCAGCAGTGGACTATTTAAAGGCTATTGGTGTCTATGTTATCTAATCTGCTAAAACCATGATTGTTCATTAAGTATTACCTTTATTACCAGGAATCAGCCAGGAAGAGCCAGGCTTCGGCACGAATAGGCCGGCTCGACCGGAGTGACAGCACAGTGTCACAGAAAACCGGTGTAAAATAATGCTTGCGCTGTGTTTCACCGAGTGAATGAGGTTAACGGAGGCCCATACCCTAACCATTGGAGGATGGGAGAAGGCCCCCAAAAGCCGACAATGCACTTGTGACACCTCTGTCCACGGATGGCGGTAATCGCTTACCATCAGGCGATACGTGTGCTCGTTTGCCCCCTATTCCATAAAAAAGGCGCTCACAACCCACTTGCTCTCGGTAATTTAAAACAATCACCGAGGATTAGCAGCGCCGGCGCTGTCAGTACTTGGAGGGGAGCCCGCTGGTAGCATGTTAACATGAGCGTCTTCGTGATTCGGAGGTCACGATAAGCAGACGGTCCCGGTTGTTATCATAAGATAACAGTCATGAAGCTTAGTTGGAAGCCTTTGGGCGGCTTAAAAACATGCAACTGTAAGATTACGCAGCGTTGCCTTGTTGGTCCCCAACCCGCATATAGCCACCGCCGGGACGTATGGCCTGAGCCCTCTCCGGAAAGGGACTCGAGCCCAGCAGTGGGACATTATGGGATGTTCATGATTGATAATGAATTCTCAATAAAAACATTTTAAGAGGTCTCATTTCAACAATGGGGGGTTCTGTATACAGACAGAAATGTATAAAAATCCTCATGCATTATCTACAAAACTATTAATACCTTACTAGAATACTTTTTGCACGCATGAAATTACTAAGTAGTATTTATTTATTTAAAGTATATAAAAACATACCCATATGTTTTGTGTGCACTTCGACAAAGACGTAGACACGATTCGATTAAAATGTTTGGTCTCCATTGATGCATTATTGGGCCATCATTGGGATTCTAACATTCACATTAAGCAATGCAATTCAAATTATTGCGCAGTATACCTAATTGGTATTGTGAAAGTAGTAGATAAATCGTGATTTAAAAGTGTATATTATGTGATAGGCAACTTCGTATTGATGCAACACTTTTAATGAGCTTCCCTTTACTGAGTACCGCTTATTATAAGTTGAAAAACATAAGAGCAAGGCTTTACATCGCTACTAATAGTATAAGAGATCATTCATAAATTAAATTAAATATATATTTTTTGGATTTTTTTTCAAACAAACGAGTATACAGAGAGACAGAGCAACACCAAAGGCGTCACAAGTGCTTTGCCGGCCTTTGGGGGATGGGGAGGGGCATTAGGCGAGGAGTTGGGGTATGAGCCTCCGGTATCCTCACTCACTCGGTGTAACACAGCACACGCGCTATTTCAAACCGGTTTTCTGTGAGGCCGTGGTATCACTCCAGTCGAGCTGGCCCGTTCATGCTGAAACGTGGCTCTGAAATTGGGCAGAGAGACAACCCTGATAAGTTTAAATAACATTTGATGCTACTTCGATGCATGTTGAAGTTGTTGAACATACAAATAAATAACTTTGGAGTGTCTGTTTGTAATATTGATATAACCGCTTTTTACTAAATGTTTGTATACACGGTACATGCGGTAGCTGATGATATTAGGAGCAACTTAAGCTACTTTTTGTAGACTAACTTTGCCCCGTGGTTGTTTACTCAGCTAGTTGTTTAATATTGTTGTGAAATTTACATTTGAGATGGTTGACGCTCTTTGGGGAGGTCTTCGTTCAACAGTGGACGACAATAGACTGAAGGAATTTATAATTGTGACAGTCCTAATCAAAATATTTGATAAGAGAAGAAATCAATTTTATGTTATCTCATTGTATTAGATCGATCTACCTAGGTCCTGCTTTATAACTTTCATTCAATTTAAATACTGCTAAGCATAATTAAGTCACTGCTTTAGAGTGGTAGACATACGTTCTCGTTCTCAGCCCACTTGTTTTCCTCTTACTATGATCCCGGGTCCTTTAACCGGGGCGTGAAAAAGCATCTCACCAGGCCGCCATAGTGTGGGTCACCATGTTGCATTGTCATGCTTTCCATCAGACAGGGCAGAGTCATTTTGGCAGCTAATATTTTACATAAAACAAATTATAAATATTCGTTAATATTACCTATTATTATACTAGCTACTGTTAGCTGCACAGTCAATATTTTACACTGGAAGATGAGAATATATCATAAATGATAATTATTTATAGCACAGCTATTAAATACATTTAGTATCATCACGATTACTGTCAGCGGTGTAACATAAATAGATTTAAATAAAATATTTTGACAGCAAGATTACGACGTGTTAGACAGTCGTATATGCATGCATTATCACGACCTGAATTGATGTCTGAATATTATAATAATGATCGAAGTATTTATATTACGTGTCGTATTTGTAGCTAATATGGTAGTAACTGGTTATCGGCAACAGTATTTCATTACAACACTGGTGCTTAACTGTTTTCATAGCTCCAACGTTTCAGGGATTGGCGATTTTAATTACTAAGCGTCAGTGTTAGATGTCCGGAATATTTATTATTATTTGAAAGATTTTGGCATCTACGCTACGCTTTGTTTCCTGTTTTTTTTTCTCTTTGCAGTTTGAAATGATATTGCACAAATTAAAATGGACACAGCTGTTTATTTTTATTATGGTTATTGTAACATTCTTATTCATTCGTATGGTGACGGATTCAGAATACGGAGTATTACCAGATATATTCATGACGTGGGTTTGGTAACAAACGACTAAGGAAAACAACCCAAAACTTCACACTTCAAAAAATGATAACTTAAGAAAAAACAAGCCCTTTAATAATCCCGTCTGTCCAGTGGCACACGAGTAGTCCTACCTTCTAAGGAGATTAGGTTTTGATGATGAATTATTGAGATTAGATAAATAGGCTGTTAATGATCCCAATACATCCTAAGATGCCATAACCAGCCAACCAGGCCGCCATAGTGTGCCACCAGACCGCCATAGAGTGGGTCACCATGCTACGTTGTCCTTATTCGCATAGAGGATGGTAACCACGACTCTTAGATTCTGCTCATGCTTTCCATCAGGCAGGGCAGAGTCGTTTTGGCAGCTAAAATATATATAAAAAGATATCTTGATGAAAGATAGCAGTTACTATGAGAGTCTTCTTTCATACACATGCCTCAAAGTTTTTGTTATTGAAACTCAAACTAGGAAGTAGTAAGAAAAAATTCAATTGTCTAAAACTGATTTTATTTCGTTTCAATTTGCATGCTTTTAATGGAATCAGGAAGAGTGTTTTGTGTATGTTGCAAAGTTTTTGGCCTTTGTAAATCAATCAATCTTTTTAATAGGTTTTAAAATATTGTACTTTTTTTACAAGTACGGCATGTCTGTACCGCATTACACAACACAAATGTTCTGATAAATGTTAGTCTAGCACTTCCACCTATTGTTAACGCATCAGTAACGGTTTTTGTGCCATTCCATTTTGTTCTACATCTACTTGATATATTGGTTTGGATGTGCTCTATTTCAGAAAGAGATTGACATTTCAATAAAAGTGTACATTGTGTACAATAAATAATTATAACTATTTGGAACACAGTGTGTTTTGAACACAAAACGAGGTCGGCATATTTTAATTTTAGAATGTAATTTATAAAAATAAATATTAGGCTGAATAGAAAAATCCTTTGCTTATAATGCTTTATAAAAAACATAAATTTTACCTCCTGTTTAGTTGTAAATGGCGTAAAATATCCAAGCACTGTAAAGAAACATCTTCTGTCGGAAATGCATATAGAAAAAAGGCAACATTGGGCGTAAATTTTTCTGATGATCCTTCATTTTGAAAAACGATTTACTCGACTCCAGCTCAGACTACATCAAAAGACTGATGGTACGAACTGTGACACACCCTTTAAACATACATGTTTGGGAATACCTTTCTTTACCGGTTACCGTACTTTGGATGAAAGCAATTTTTGCCGTCGCCTAAGAAGATCTATCCATACCAAAATGATTTCTGGATTCTGCTAGTGTATAATAATTTTAAACACCGAAGTTGGCTCTGCATCACTTGGAAAGCAAAAAATCGTATTAACATGTTGGATTGGCCCTTACAATCCCTGATGCCAATCTAATTGTAAATGTTTGGCTTTATATGAAGCTTAAATTAGGAGTTAGTGGTGAACGTCGTTGACTGAAGTCCGCGTGGAGGTCTTTACCTCGCCGCCAAGCTAAAAAGTTTGCGGAAAGTATGCCGCAGAGATGCAAAGCGATTATGGACAATAATGGAGATTGGACGCCGTATTAATATAAGGCATCAAACAGCAATTAAAGACTTATTTCATTACAGTTTATCGTATGAAATTTCTAAGATTTTCATTACATTTTGCCGGTCACGCTCTTTTCGTACAAAGTGTAACTGAAATTGGCTAACTTATTAAGAATAAACCATTGTTTTTGCAAGATTTAAAGACGCACTTAAAACTTTAAAAGTATTTTGTAATGTTTTTGGAATCTATCAATTAATATTAAGCCACCATGAAAAACTTCATTCTTATTGCAAATCGAAGTCATGATCCCTGGCAGCAAGTTGCCAGGATTACTAACGACTAGAATATGCCAGATAATAAAATAATAATTTCTATAAGTAAATTAGGACATCTAGGAATTGGTAAGTCGATTTACAGATAACTTGGTTTTGTGTAAACTAGTCTACCTCACAAGACAATGGTCTCGCGGTTACGTAAGGTAGAAAGGACTATCTTGTACGTAACTGTATCGTGAATGTATAATTGTATAATTCGCTGATTATTTCCGTATAAAGTGCCTTTGAACTGATACAGAGATTGCGTGTATTTGTAACTTGCTCCAATATAATATTTCACCATACATTGGTACTTTTGTTTTGAAGTGCTGATGGTTAATTTTAAGAAAAACTAACTTATATTTTGCCACATTTCGCTGTGGTATTTTGTGGTTACATTTCTGAGAACTGGGGTAAAAAAATATTTCATAAATGAATGGATACAATCCTTGATACAGGTTGTATATCACGTCTCAATGCAAATACGTAATTTTGCTGAAGGAGGCGGCGGAGAAGGAAGTAAAAGGTTTTATAATTAACATGACAAAATTTTAGGTCAAAATTGAAGTTTTCTCGATTGCCCCTGTCACATAAAAAAATGTATATACATGTAGAATTATAATCAATAATGTGTGTCATCCAAACTCGTTTTACATAAATATATATGTATGTTCATCCAATAAACTAGAACAAGTATTAATGCTAGCACCATTTATTTAATAGTTGAATTATTTATATTTATTAAGTTATGCGTACACTATGTACACGAGGTGCTTTAAATTCAATTTAAGTGGGACAATTTGTATATAAATTTACTTTGAGTGACAATTATAATTATTATCATTAACAATAATGATTTTACCATTATTGTAAAGTGCCTACCTTACAACAACAACAACCCATAATGTCCCACTGCTGTGCTCGGGTCTCCTCTCAGGAGAGGGTTAAGGCCATACGTCCCCACGCTGGCCAAGTGCGGGTTGGGGACTGGCAAGAATACGTTGTGGCTACGTAAATCTTGCCGTTGGATGTTTTTAAGCTGCCCGAAGGCCTCCAACTAAGCTTCACGACTGTTTTCGTATGATAACAACCGGGACCGACTGCTTAACGTGACCTCCGAATCACGAAGACGCTCATAGTAACATGCCACCAGCGGTCACCCATCCAGGTACTGACCGCGCCATCGTTGCTTACCCTCGATGATTGTTTCTAATCACCGAGTGCAACTGGGCTATGAGCGCCGCCATACCGGAGGCTCATACCCCAAACTCGACCAGCGTGGGGACGAAGGGCCTTAACCCTTTCCTGCGAGGACACCTGAGCCCGGCAGTGGGAACCCACATTATCGCCTAGTGAAATGCTTTTACGTTATAAATGAACCTTAGTCATAAGCCTTATCCGAATTAAGTATAATTTCTAAGAAGGTACAATAGGGTTTAAGTTAAAATACTTCAAGGAACTACTTTCAAGGAACTCTGCCTCGCACAACAAAACTGTGGAATGAACTGTCTCCTGCGGTATTTCCGGACCAAAACGACCTTCAAACCTTCAAGAAAAGAGCGTAGTCCTTCTTAAAAGGTGGGGACGCACTTGTGACGCCTCTGATGTGTCGATGGGCGGCGGCAATCGCTTACTATCAGGCGATACTTCTGCTCGTTTGCCTCCGATATCACAAAAAAAATTTTTGCCATTTGTGATCGAAATCCGATTAGTCGTTGTTCTCAAAACTATCGTATTAAAAGTTGAATGCCCAGCGCTGTGCCTGATATGTAACGTAGATAATCCGGCATGACTAACGTTATATCATAAGTACTAACTTTCAAAATGTTTTGTTAAACTGTTGATGTATATGTCTAGATAGAGTTGTTCGCATCTTAGAACAGTTGTTAGTTTAGTTAAACGTTGAGAAGTCACTATTTAAAAGCTTAATTTGGTTTAGATCTTATCAATCATTTTCTTATATTATAATTATCTAGTGCCTGTCTTCACGCTTTCTTCGTAATATGGTGACACTGTGTATTACTTATAAGAAGTTATATCTCATTTTAGTGAATTTTAAATTGTTATTATAAGATTGATAAACTTCGTAAATATTACCTTTCGCAATGTCTCTAACTGATGGGAAACTTTTTCTTTTCATTTTTAAGGGCCATTGATTGCCTTGTAAATATAGTTAACTAATATTCTTGATGCAGTGATTTAAAACTATATAATGTATATTTAAGAGAACTTCTGCCGACAAACTGTCCTACAGTTTGGCAGACTTAAGACTGTAACATATGTAATTTAAGTTAACATAAATTAAAAAAAAAGATTCTTTAAATCTGAAATAAGTGTTAAAAGTTTCATGTAATTATAGAAACTATGTGACTGTTATTATGTAATATATTATTCTTTTATGTATTCTTATGATAGGTATCAGAGGCAAGCGAGACTGGTCACAAGAAAAAAAACCGATTACCGGCGCTATTCAATGCTATCCCTGAGTATAAGTGAGTTCGTAAGTGAGTCCGAAAATAGTTGAGTAGTTAAGAAAATAAAATAAAAATATAATGTGAGCTGTTATTGTTATTAAGTAAACTTCGGATATAAACCTATTCTAGAAAAGCATTCCACCTGGAAGGAATTTTCTTTACAAAAAATATATGTTGATTCAAAACATGTGTGAATCCCTTCTAACTGTTAAATTCTTGTTTAAAACCTGTAACTGTCAAAACCGTGGCAAATAGCCAAATGGCCCTTTCAATAACTAGACAATAGCCACAATGGAAATGCGTAGTACATATATATACCGCACCTATCGTATTTGACGACTGTTGTAGATCATGCTTGCATTTATGTCATTCATATAAAATTTTAGCAATATTGCGTAGCTGTTGTTAAGTATTAGTATTAACATTTATAGAACATAACTTTCATCGTAATCTTTACGACTTTAGAATTAACTTGTTGGTCACTGTCTAAGTGTCGATATAACAATGTTGTGATCATATCCGTCAGTTTTTTGCAATCTTTTGCTGAATGTTTTATTCATTTCTATTTTAGTTCACCTTCCTTGGCCAATCGGACACTCTATTATTATAAATACTTTAAACTCGACCTGAGTATGTGGTTTACGCCTAATATGTACACATACGATATTAACATATGTACTATTTCCTTTTCAATATAAGTATTTCTATAATCTCAACATAAATAATGTAATTCAGTTTATCTTAACATTTAAAGCCAAATTCCTTTGTTTATGTACTCAGATAAATGTCTGAAATCTAACAAAGCTGGCAAAAAACAAAGATGGTTGTTTGCGAACTAAAATTATACTTAAGATTCAGCTATTCTGTACACTTAGTAGCCTATAGATAAGTTAGATTATTATATATATATATATATATATATATA